>SJYW01010375.1:0-18950 GCA_006410735.1 Raphicerus campestris
TTTTTTTTTCCCATGGCAGTTGCCTTTCCATGTCATCACTGCTTTCTGCATTGAGAAATTAACAGCTAGGTATGTTTCCCTGCCCTATAGATGGATGGGCGTTCATCAATATCCTTCTCCAACGTCTTCTATCTGACAAGTTGGGTTTTAACAGAAGTCAACTGCAAACCACTTAGCGACCTCACCCTCCACAATCTATGAATGTCCCTGATCATAAAGCCAGAATGTCTGTGGTGCAGCCATTAAAAGAGGCATGAAGACGCCCCTCTGGTGCACATGGAACAGGAGGCTGCACTGTCAGAGCTTCCTGCAGCCCAAGTGAGGCCCCTCGGCGCCCTGGGCTGCCGCTGCACCGGGTTTAATACAGTAGGTCTGCGACACCATTAATTTTGCCTGTTCCTCTCCCCTCCCCCATCTTGTGCTCTCTTTCATTTCCTCCTCATAAATATGAAGAACGTATTCCCAATCCTTGTTGAGCAAATGATTCATGCCAAAAGCCCAATATGCACTGACTCAGGGTATTTATATTGTCTCTGGTAGCCAGTATTTGCTAGTATACTGTAATTATTTTTGACAACCTTGCATTTAAGGTAGCCACAGATAACCAACTTAATATTCAAATGTTCATAAATCCTTCTGTTTAATATCCTCCCTACCTAATCTATGTACATTATTATTACAGGTAATGCAGAAAGTACAGGGCATGAAAAGTGCAATTAATCTCGATCCTTCCCCAGGAAGCAATGTCACTCCAAAGCCAGGTTTCTGTGTTAACAGCATTATTGGGGGAAAGGAATTCAGGTTCCAGAGGAGTCTCCCCAAACTCCTACACAGGGAGTCTCAAGTCACCTAATTAAGAATCTGTCCAGTCTTGAGATTCTACATCCCTCCTTTGCAGTTGTAAAAAATTATGCCATGCAAAGTCTTGGCTCTGACAGCGGGGCTGGGACAGACCAGCTGTAACAGATTAAAATACGGCTCATTCCTGCTCTACTCCTGGGCTGCCAAGGGGGGCTTTGCCGCCCCTTTGAACTGCCTTTCCTCTGCGTCTCACTACAGGACCCATTTATTCTTTTTCTGAAAATAAAATGCACCTAATTTCCTTACTGCCTCAAAAGGGGGGCAGAGGATTCTCCCACTGCCCTTATCCTCGTCTTACACCCTCTCCCACATACACCTCGCCATGCCTGCCTGGCCCTCATAGAGTAAGAGATACAAAGTAGGCACTCAACACACANCACCTAATTTCCTTACTGCTTCAAAAGGGGGGCAGAGGATTCTCCCACTGCCCTTATCCTCGTCTTACACCCTCTCCCACATACACCTCGCCATGCCTGCCTGGCCCTCATAGAGTAAGAGATACAAAGTAGGCACTCAACACACATCTCCTGAATGTTTGACAAATGATTAGATCGACGTATTGTCTACCATCCACTTACCCAGGACACTAAAATTAACAAGCCCCAGTGACTTCTGTCTGTCATTTTTTAACTTGCTAGTGTCCCTACTCCAAGGGATCAGGGGCTCTTCTGGCCGAGACTACCGACACCCCATAGCCTTCAAGGAAATGCAACAAAAACACAAATCAAAAACAGCCAATGAGATCGTCTGTCCTCTGCAGCTGCGGGCTCCTCTTCAGCAGGAGGGGCCGAGGCTGAGTGGAGGTCAGGAGTGAACGTGTGAAACCACCAGGCAGAGCAAGGGTGTGGACACGAGCTGCTCAAGCCTGGGGAGGGGGTCCCGCAGCCCTGTGCGCAGTGAACACGCCGACTTCCTGCGGAAAGGGGTAGCCAGCGGCAGAACAGAGGCGATAAAAGCTAAGAATATGGATGGTTTCAAGGAGTGTATAAGTAGCTTCCAGGGACAAAGGCGACGAGACAGCGTCATAGGTGTTTATGGATGCAGGATGGGGGGATGGAGCCAGGGACACTGCCCATACGTCATAGGCCTGACATCTGGAAAGGTAACCAGGCCTTCAGACCTGCCCCTGGGGTCTCCTCATTGCACTGTGACCTGAAGGTCCTGCTCAGACTCACCGCGGGCCTAGCTGCCAGGAACTTCCCTCCTCCATCAGGAGCTCTGTCCTTTATAGCAAGCATTTATTACTCTCATCATGAGTGGGAAAACATGAGAGCAACGAGCCCTCCCTGAGTATGTTAGAAATCATTTTCCTAACAAACACTTATCAACAAATGGGAACAGCTGCTGGACAAGAGTGCAGACCACAGATCCATGTGACGATCCACAGCCAGAAAATGCTGCAGGGACGCACGAGGACTGTGACAGGACCATGGGGCTGTGGGCTTGTGACAGAGAGAAAAGATGGTGACCTTTTCCCTTCCAGGCTTCTGAATGGGGATGCTTGAACCTAATTTTGTAAAAAATCACTTATGAACATATTTCACTGTTGCCATGAGATTTATAAAAATAATAAAAATATTTCCCGTCTGATTTTTTTTGCATTTAGGCCCAAAATAAAATGGTACCCCTAAAAATGAAAATCTGACTGCTACCTATTACGGTTAGGGAAGACAGGTGTCCTTAGACAAGCACATAAACTCCCTGATCTCAGGAGCTATTACTTTAAGACGATGGAGGCAGCATATTTGCAGAGTGCCCAGGGCAGGCCTCACATGGAAAGGATACTCACAAGAGCCACTTCTCTTTTTTCTAAACCACCTATTAGAACATCTTTAGTAGGTGCCTTTAAAATTTCCTAATTTATGGCCTTAAGTATTAAAAACAACACAGTAAAAGTAATCTGCATGTGAGGTGGATACCCACCTGCCGAAACAATGAAATGTCACGTGGCAGAGAGGCCTGGGGAGAAAGTCCACACGGCCAGGTCTTGGGGAGGGGTGACCGTGAGGCATCTTCTGGCCCTGTTCTCCTCTGTTGCTCAGCTTTAAAGCCAGCTCCCCAGGAAGATGCTCACATCATACTACCCTGCAATTTGTTACTCGGATGAAAGGCAGGCAGGATGAGAGCTGTGAGAGAAATCTTTTCCGTGTTTCCTTTGGAAAATGGGTTTTAATGGAATTCACTACACACTTGGGTATGTGGTTAATAATACTGTTAATAAATGAAACCCAGCGGTGGTTGCTGATCCTACCCTGTTTACTTAAAACCACCGATATATTAACACAGCGATGAAAATAAACCACCACCAAAAAAATGAGGAGAATTTCAAACACGAATGGAAATGACTTGTGCTCTCTTAGCAAACGGAAAGCCACTACTAGACTTACATTTTCTTTGGAAAAGGATCTCGTGAAGCACAGGTATCGGGTAACCTTGGATTTAAATAAGCCGTCTTTCCAGAGGTCAGCGTCCACACCATCTGCTGTCTGAGCGACCTGCACCAGAGAGACGAGGAAGGGGACACAGGTGAGGCAGGGGGGCCATGGAGGGCGGGCGTGAGGAGCTTCCGTACCTGCGCCAATTAACTCCAGCCCGGACTCGCGCAGCATCTCATTAGTCCACTTCACCAGGCCTTGGGAAGAGATTTTTCCAAGAGGGGCCAAGGGAGAGTGTGAAAAATACAACTTCTAAAAATACTGTCCCTGGGGAAGTCAGTGATTAAAGACACCCTGACAAAAGTGCTTCTAATGAGAAAAGAGGAACTTCTGTTTGTCATGGACCGAGAAGGGGCTGGAGAAGTCAGCACGTTAGGCTGCTCATTGCCAGTCACTCCGGGGACAGTCCAGGGCACAGAGGGCAGAATGGGGCATGCAGTGCCACCGGAGAGGGGCCCGCCTGCCAGGCGCCTGGCGTGGCTTCCTGCTCCGGGCCTGACTGGGCTGGCCAGGGGCTACTATCACTGGGCGCGGGGGGCGGGCAGGGCGTCAGAGAGGTTTGCCCTGCCTCGCTTCTTTTCAGCACAAGTTCTGAGAGTAGAATTCAAGGCTGAAAACCAGCATGATAGGAAAATTTAAAAAAGACTCAGCTGCTAGTTTCTAGTCTCACTGAGGAGCCATATGCTCGTCTATGACTGTAGAAACTTCCCTCTAAGGGCTTCCCTGGGGGCTCAGATGGTAAAGAATCTGCCTGTAATGCGAGAGCCCTGGGTTGGGAAGTTCTCTGGAAAAGGGAAAGGCAACCCACTCCCATATTCTCACCTGGAGAATTCCATAGACATAGGAGCCTGGCACAAAGAGTTGAACGTGACTGAGCGACTAACACTTTTCACTTTTAGTTTCAAGAAGCGTTCAAGGATGAAGCCAGCCTTGATGTGAGTCTTATAGGGCCTGGGCCCTGGGCCGTGGGACCAAGGCCATCAGTGGGAAGAGCTCACAAGGAGATGGGAGAGGAGGAGAAGGCTGGCTCGGACACGCTCTCCCCATTCTCTCCACGATGCTCGTTAAGGAACGATCAGGCTCGGTGCTGCTTCTTCCCTCAGCACCTAACAGGCCAGAGGAATCCACATCCTGGCCGCACCCCAAGGAGACTCTGGGAAGACCTGGGAGCAGCGCCCCTTTGGGGAGCAGCGCCCCCTGCAGCCGGCCCCCTGCAGCGCACTCTGGGGTCTCCCTGCTCCTCCTTCTGAGGCTTAGACTGTGGGAGGTATGTGTGCTCAGTTGGGTCCGATTCTTTGTGACTGCATGGACTGTAGCCAGCCAGGCTCCTTTGTCCATAGAATCTTCCAGGCAAGAATACTGGGGTGGGTCGCCGTTTTCCTTCTCCAGGGAATTGTTCCAACCCAGGGATTGAACCCACACCTCTTGCGTCTCCTGCATCAGCAGACAGATTCTTTTCCAGCTGAGCCACCAGGGAAGACTATGGGAACCTTTCTTTGATCTGACAAGCTCCGGGCTGTCCTCACAAACTGCTGCAAACGCCTCTGTTCTTTACACAAAAATTCCCTGATACTGCCCCATCCCATGTCCACACAGCACAGCAGGCCCACACGGCTCAGACTGTCACGTGAGAGGCCGGGAGTGTGGGGGCCGACTCCACCAGGAGGGTCCCATGAGCCCCCATGGCCATGTTCTCCGAGGGAGCCCCTGAAAAGACCAAAGGCCAACTGGCAAAAGAAAAGTCCTTGCTTTCACACCGAACAATTGTTAAGTTCATAAATGCCATAAAGGGAAAAGAAGGGTCCTTATGCTGAATATGCAAAGATGTGTGGCCTGAAATCTGAAGGAGGAATGGTATGGTGACAATCTCAGGGACAGTCTGGTTCAAGTATGTCACGCCCACAGAAAGAAACATGGCCGAACAGACCAGGCCTTGTCCGCACTTGCCCCCATAATGGTCATACATAAAGTTCCTCAGAAAACCTGAGATTTGAGGCCGTGGCCCCAACTTCTACTACCAAGGATCCCTTATGCTTTGTTTTCTCCCACAGGTTCCACCTTTGAAAGATTTTTGTTTCCCAAACTGTACTTGTATTTCCTCAGTTCAAAGATGTAGCCATTTGAGAATCACCTGTGGATTTAAAGAACGCTCCTTTAGGAAAAAAAGAAACATCATGTCAAATTGCACAAACGTATTTCTCAGATGCATTGCAATTCTGGAACCATTAAAATGTGATGAGATGCCACAGGAACAAAGAAAGAAGGGAACCTATGTAGTTTCTCTATAATACATGTATTATTTTTGATAAATTAAAAAAAACAACAGAGAGTCTGCAGAACACACAAAGGCTGTGGCACCTCAGAAGAGAGACAGCTGGGTCCAGCCTTCCACAGAAAAGTCTGGGGGTTCAGGAGGGTTTTCCTGGCTACTGTGGGGTGGTGTGTCTCCTCATTCAAGGCCATCATGTCCAGGGTTTGAAAATGAGGATTCCCTCCTCTCACCCCATTGCTAGAATCTTCCCTTTTCTGAATGAGAAGACACCCTGGTATGATGAAGAGGCCGGTGCAGGAATGCAAAGAGGGGAGAGGGAAGCAGGAGCAGGCCTGCTCCCTGCTCAGAGGCGCCCTTCTCTCCCTCTGTCCCTGCAGTTAACAGACTGAGGCCACTTAGTCCTTTGGTTTTCTCTGTACCCTGTCTTATTCCCAAAATGACTAGAAGATGCCCAATGCTGCTGCCGGCTGCAGTGCCCTGGGTAAGTCCGTCATAGGGATTCACATGCGCATGCACACACACACACCCCTCTTACACACTCACATGCTCAGACCCTCCCTCTCCTTCTCTCATCTTCCCAGTATAGGAGCTGCCTCTGCAGAGGAAGAGGTGGGCAGTGACAGACAGGACACTGCTCTTGAGACCCATTCAACAAGGTCCACCATGGCCCAGCTCTACCCTGAGCCACAACTCATGTGTGGTGAACTGAAAACGTGTAACGCCCTCCAACCCCAGCCAAGGGGCGTGAGGAGGGAGGTGAGAATGAGAGAGAGAAGGCGGGAGAGAAGCGTGTGTGTGGGTGTGCATGCGCACATGCGTGTGCCTAGGCAGGTGTGGGTGTGCAGAGCACAGAGATGCCTGCAGACGGGGGTCCACAGTCTGGGATGGATCCACCTCCAAGGCTGCTTGGGGTGTGGGGAGCCCAGGTCTTGCTCAGCAGCAGGACTAGGGAAGTGGCCCTGGAGGAACAAGGGTGGGCCTTCACAGCTTGCCTGCCCTGGAGCGGGAGAAGTACCCAGGCAGGTAAAGGTGCTTCCCAACCTCAACTCTCCCCGTGGCACGCTGGACTAGCTACGAGGTAAGCTGCAGAAGGAAATGGCAGCCCACTCCAGTGTTCTTGCCTGGAGAACCCCATGGACAGAGGAGCCTGGCGGGCTGCAGTCCATGGGGTCACAAGGAGTCAGACACGACTGAAGTGACTGAGCATACGAGGTAAGTACGTGATCAGTAGCTACAGGGGTGCCCCGCAGAAGTTCACCTCTAAACTCTGTCCCCGTGAACTCAGTCTTGAGTCCCAGGATGGGAAGGGAGGGACAGGGAGGCAGGCTGGGGGTGGAGGAAGAGAACTCTAGGTACAGCAGACCCCAACCTGACACTCCAGGCTTAAGCAAGCCCCCACCCCTGAGGGCACTGTGGGAACAGAGGGGATAATGCACGAGAACTGCCTCAGTGCTTCCCCGGGACCCCATGAAGCCAGAGCCAACAGACAGGTCCACGCAAACGTGACGACCCCACGAAGCCAGTACCAAATGACAGGTCTACACAAATGTGACGACCCCATGAAGCCAGTACCAAATGACAGGTCTACGCAAATGTGACGACCCCATGAAGCCAGCGCCAACAGACAGGTCCATGGACAGTGACGACCCCACGAAGCCAGCGCCAACAGACAGGTCTATACTATATCAGGATTCGAAAAGCCCTGCATTGTCACATGGGGGCTCCAGTCCAGCCTCTGGTCCCTGGGGTTCCTTCCCCATCTCTGGGACTAGTCCTGGTCTTCAACACAGATTAGGTACTTGTGTGATTAACCTTTATTGGCTCTACTGCCCTGCCACTGACAAAAGCTTCACCAAGCCAATGACGATGTCCAATGGCCATTTATCCCCTGTACTCAGCGTCCTGCCTGATACACATGGGCTCAACCACAACTGGCTGAAGGACTGGATGGACAAATCAGCCCATAGATTCTGCAGCAAACTGTGAAAAACCAAGAACCCCGCTAGCTGCTGGAGTAAGGTCATACAAATTTTAAAAATGAAATTTCCAGGACTTAATCCCTTGAGCTGAGTATATGTGTCCCCTTCAAAATCACCACTCACAGGCCAAACCCCCATTTCAACAGAGAGGCCACTTATTCCTTCGGTTTTCTCTGTACCCTGTCTTGTTCCCAAAATGACTAGAAGATGCCCAACGCTGCTGCCGGCTGCAGTGCCCTGGGTAAGTCTGTCATAGGGGTTCACACGCGCATGCACACACACACACACCCCTCTTACACACTCACATGCTCAGACCCTCCCTCTCCTTCTCTCATCTTCCCAGTATAGGAGCTGCCTCTGCAGAGGAAGAGGTGGGCAGTGACAGACAGGACACTTGGGCTCACCGCTCCTCCCCGCCAATATTCTTCTAAAATGATAACCTAGTGCAGACAGCAGGGAGCCACTAAAATAAAGAGCGAGAGAGGAGTACAGCTCGAGGCAGATGCCATCGGGCCTGTGAAGACGTGGGAGGTGGAAGGTCCAGGGTGTGGCAGAGGAGCGGGGACGGACATCCCAGGGCCCCAGACACCACTGGGATGAGGGCGAAGGGCCTGGAGATGCGAGTTTAGAACTGGAGACAGGCAGAACAAAGCCGTTAGGATTCCTAGAGCCCCAGTCTGCTTCGGAAGTATTTTCTGCAGAAATGGCATCAGCAGGGCTCAGGGCTCCAGGACACCAGCTTGGTGGGGAAGGAGGTAATGGAGGAAATAAAACTCCAGAGTCAGAGCAGAGAGTAATAACCAGGCACACCGAGCTGAACAGTGACTGAAGGGTGGCCCTCCCCTGCCCCTTCCCTGTCCCTTCCAGGCCCACCCTCCTTCCTGCTTCTGGCACCTTGGGAGCCAGGGGTACCCCCTAAATGCTGCAAATTGAAGGATGCATCTCTGGAGAAATTAAAGAACGCCAGAGAGAAGACCAGCACCCACAGGCTCTGAGGTCTCTGGTTACAGTTACAAGAGCCAGCTCCCGGTGCACCAGCCGCTGTGCCGCCCACCAGTCATCAGGCCCCACCCCTACCACAGGGCTCCGACCCCAGGAGCTAGGGCCTGGCTCTTAACTGACAACAAAGAATTGCCAGGCACCAGGGGGTAATCTCAAATATGACAACAGGCTCCAAATTATTAGAAGAANGAAAATGGGTTTTAATGGAATTCACTACACACTTGGGTATGTGGTTAATAATACTGTTAATAAATGAAACCCAGCGGTGGTTGCTGATCCTACCCTGTTTACTTAAAACCACCGATATATTAACACAGCGATGAAAATAAACCACCACCAAAAAAATGAGGAGAATTTCAAACACGAATGGAAATGACTTGTGCTCTCTTAGCAAACGGAAAGCCACTACTAGACTTACATTTTCTTTGGAAAAGGATCTCGTGAAGCACAGGTATCGGGTAACCTTGGATTTAAATAAGCCGTCTTTCCAGAGGTCAGCGTCCACACCATCTGCTGTCTGAGCGACCTGCACCAGAGAGACGAGGAAGGGGACACAGGTGAGGCAGGGGGGCCATGGAGGGCGGGCGTGAGGAGCTTCCGTACCTGCGCCAATTAACTCCAGCCCGGACTCGCGCAGCATCTCATTAGTCCACTTCACCAGGCCTTGGGAAGAGATTTTTCCAAGAGGGGCCAAGGGAGAGTGTGAAAAATACAACTTCTAAAAATACTGTCCCTGGGGAAGTCAGTGATTAAAGACACCCTGACAAAAGTGCTTCTAATGAGAAAAGAGGAACTTCTGTTTGTCATGGACCGAGAAGGGGCTGGAGAAGTCAGCACGTTAGGCTGCTCATTGCCAGTCACTCCGGGGACAGTCCAGGGCACAGAGGGCAGAATGGGGCATGCAGTGCCACCGGAGAGGGGCCCGCCTGCCAGGTGCCTGGCGTGGCTTCCTGCTCCGGGCCTGACTGGGCTGGCCAGGGGCTACTATCACTGGGCGCGGGGGGCGGGCAGGGCGTCAGAGAGGTTTGCCCTGCCTCGCTTCTTTTCAGCACAAGTTCTGAGAGTAGAATTCAAGGCTGAAAACCAGCATGATAGGAAAATTTAAAAAAGACTCAGCTGCTAGTTTCTAGTCTCACTGAGGAGCCATATGCTCGTCTATGACTGTAGAAACTTCCCTCTAAGGGCTTCCCTGGGGGCTCAGATGGTAAAGAATCTGCCTGTAATGCGAGAGCCCTGGGTTGGGAAGTTCTCTGGAAAAGGGAAAGGCAACCCACTCCCATATTCTCACCTGGAGAATTCCATAGACATAGGAGCCTGGCACAAAGAGTTGAACGTGACTGAGCGACTAACACTTTTCACTTTTAGTTTCAAGAAGCGTTCAAGGATGAAGCCAGCCTTGATGTGAGTCTTATAGGGCCTGGGCCCTGGGCCGTGGGACCAAGGCCATCAGTGGGAAGAGCTCACAAGGAGATGGGAGAGGAGGAGAAGGCTGGCTCGGACACGCTCTCCCCATTCTCTCCACGATGCTCGTTAAGGAACGATCAGGCTCGGTGCTGCTTCTTCCCTCAGCACCTAACAGGCCAGAGGAATCCACATCCTGGCCGCACCCCAAGGAGACTCTGGGAAGACCTGGGAGCAGCGCCCCTTTGGGGAGCAGCACCCCCTGCAGCCGGCCCCCTGCAGCGCACTCTGGGGTCTCCCTGCTCCTCCTTCTGAGGCTTAGACTGTGGGAGGTATGTGTGCTCAGTTGGGTCCGATTCTTTGTGACTGCATGGACTGTAGCCAGCCAGGCTCCTTTGTCCATAGAATCTTCCAGGCAAGAATACTGGGGTGGGTCGCCGTTTTCCTTCTCCAGGGAATTGTTCCAACCCAGGGATTGAACCCACACCTCTTGCGTCTCCTGCATCAGCAGACAGATTCTTTTCCAGCTGAGCCACCAGGGAAGACTATGGGAACCTTTCTTTGATCTGACAAGCTCCGGGCTGTCCTCACAAACTGCTGCAAACGCCTCTGTTCTTTACACAAAAATTCCCTGATACTGCCCCATCCCATGTCCACACAGCACAGCAGGCCCACACGGCTCAGACTGTCACGTGAGAGGCCGGGAGTGTGGGGGCCGACTCCACCAGGAGGGTCCCATGAGCCCCCATGGCCATGTTCTCCGAGGGAGCCCCTGAAAAGACCAAAGGCCAACTGGCAAAAGAAAAGTCCTTGCTTTCACACCGAACAATTGTTAAGTTCATAAATGCCATAAAGGGAAAAGAAGGGTCCTTATGCTGAATATGCAAAGATGTGTGGCCTGAAATCTGAAGGAGGAATGGTATGGTGACAATCTCAGGGACAGTCTGGTTCAAGTATGTCACGCCCACAGAAAGAAACATGGCCGAACAGACCAGGCCTTGTCCGCACTTGCCCCCATAATGGTCATACATAAAGTTCCTCAGAAAACCTGAGATTTGAGGCCGTGGCCCCAACTTCTACTACCAAGGATCCCTTATGCTTTGTTTTCTCCCACAGGTTCCACCTTTGAAAGATTTTTGTTTCCCAAACTGTACTTGTATTTCCTCAGTTCAAAGATGTAGCCATTTGAGAATCACCTGTGGATTTAAAGAACGCTCCTTTAGGAAAAAAAGAAACATCATGTCAAATTGCACAAACGTATTTCTCAGATGCATTGCAATTCTGGAACCATTAAAATGTGATGAGATGCCACAGGAACAAAGAAAGAAGGGAACCTATGTAGTTTCTCTATAATACATGTATTATTTTTGATAAATTAAAAAAAACAACAGAGAGTCTGCAGAACACACAAAGGCTGTGGCACCTCAGAAGAGAGACAGCTGGGTCCAGCCTTCCACAGGAAAGTCTGGGGGTTCAGGAGGGTTTTCCTGGCTACTGTGGGGTGGTGTGTCTCCTCATTCAAGGCCATCATGTCCAGGGTTTGAAAATGAGGATTCCCTCCTCTCACCCCATTGCTAGAATCTTCCCTTTTCTGAATGAGAAGACACCCTGGTATGATGAAGAGGCCGGTGCAGGAATGCAAAGAGGGGAGAGGGAAGCAGGAGCAGGCCTGCTCCCTGCTCAGAGGCGCCCTTCTCTCCCTCTGTCCCTGCAGTTAACAGACTGAGGCCACTTAGTCCTTCGGTTTTCTCTGTACCCTGTCTTATTCCCAAAATGACTAGAAGATGCCCAATGCTGCTGCCGGCTGCAGTGCCCTGGGTAAGTCCGTCATAGGGATTCACATGCGCATGCACACACACACACCCCTCTTACACACTCACATGCTCAGACCCTCCCTCTCCTTCTCTCATCTTCCCAGTATAGGAGCTGCCTCTGCAGAGGAAGAGGTGGGCAGTGACAGACAGGACACTGCTCTTGAGACCCATTCAACAAGGTCCACCATGGCCCAGCTCTACCCTGAGCCACAACTCATGTGTGGTGAACTGAAAACGTGTAACGCCCTCCAACCCCAGCCAAGGGGCGTGAGGAGGGAGGTGAGAATGAGAGAGAGAAGGCGGGAGAGAAGCGTGTGTGTGGGTGTGCATGCGCACATGCGTGTGCCTAGGCAGGTGTGGGTGTGCAGAGCACAGAGATGCCTGCAGACGGGGGTCCACAGTCTGGGATGGATCCACCTCCAAGGCTGCTTGGGGTGTGGGGAGCCCAGGTCTTGCTCAGCAGCAGGACTAGGGAAGTGGCCCTGGAGGAACAAGGGTGGGCCTTCACAGCTTGCCTGCCCTGGAGCGGGAGAAGTACCCAGGCAGGTAAAGGTGCTTCCCAACCTCAACTCTCCCCGTGGCACGCTGGACTAGCTACGAGGTAAGCTGCAGAAGGAAATGGCAGCCCACTCCAGTGTTCTTGCCTGGAGAACCCCATGGACAGAGGAGCCTGGCGGGCTGCAGTCCATGGGGTCACAAGGAGTCAGACACGACTGAAGTGACTGAGCATACGAGGTAAGTACGTGATCAGTAGCTACAGGGGTGCCCCGCAGAAGTTCACCTCTAAACTCTGTCCCCGTGAACTCAGTCTTGAGTCCCAGGATGGGAAGGGAGGGACAGGGAGGCAGGCTGGGGGTGGAGGAAGAGAACTCTAGGTACAGCAGACCCCAACCTGACACTCCAGGCTTAAGCAAGCCCCCACCCCTGAGGGCACTGTGGGAACAGAGGGGATAATGCACGAGAACTGCCTCAGTGCTTCCCCGGGACCCCATGAAGCCAGAGCCAACAGACAGGTCCACGCAAACGTGACGACCCCACGAAGCCAGTACCAAATGACAGGTCTACACAAATGTGACGACCCCATGAAGCCAGTACCAAATGACAGGTCTACGCAAATGTGACGACCCCATGAAGCCAGCGCCAACAGACAGGTCCATGGACAGTGACGACCCCACGAAGCCAGCGCCAACAGACAGGTCTATACTATATCAGGATTCGAAAAGCCCTGCATTGTCACATGGGGGCTCCAGTCCAGCCTCTGGTCCCTGGGGTTCCTTCCCCATCTCTGGGACTAGTCCTGGTCTTCAACACAGATTAGGTACTTGTGTGATTAACCTTTATTGGCTCTACTGCCCTGCCACTGACAAAAGCTTCACCAAGCCAATGACGATGTCCAATGGCCATTTATCCCCTGTACTCAGCGTCCTGCCTGATACACATGGGCTCAACCACAACTGGCTGAAGGACTGGATGGACAAATCAGCCCATAGATTCTGCAGCAAACTGTGAAAAACCAAGAACCCCGCTAGCTGCTGGAGTAAGGTCATACAAATTTTAAAAATGAAATTTCCAGGACTTAATCCCTTGAGCTGAGTATATGTGTCCCCTTCAAAATCACCACTCACAGGCCAAACCCCCATTTCAACAGAGAGGCCACTTATTCCTTCGGTTTTCTCTGTACCCTGTCTTGTTCCCAAAATGACTAGAAGATGCCCAACGCTGCTGCCGGCTGCAGTGCCCTGGGTAAGTCTGTCATAGGGGTTCACACGCGCATGCACACACACACACACCCCTCTTACACACTCACATGCTCAGACCCTCCCTCTCCTTCTCTCATCTTCCCAGTATAGGAGCTGCCTCTGCAGAGGAAGAGGTGGGCAGTGACAGACAGGACACTTGGGCTCACCGCTCCTCCCCGCCAATATTCTTCTAAAATGATAACCTAGTGCAGACAGCAGGGAGCCACTAAAATAAAGAGCGAGAGAGGAGTACAGCTCGAGGCAGATGCCATCGGGCCTGTGAAGACGTGGGAGGCGGAAGGTCCAGGGTGTGGCAGAGGAGCGGGGACGGACATCCCAGGGCCCCAGACACCACTGGGATGAGGGCGAAGGGCCTGGAGATGCGAGTTTAGAACTGGAGACAGGCAGAACAAAGCCGTTAGGATTCCTAGAGCCCCAGTCTGCTTCGGAAGTATTTTCTGCAGAAATGGCATCAGCAGGGCTCAGGGCTCCAGGACACCAGCTTGGTGGGGAAGGAGGTAATGGAGGAAATAAAACTCCAGAGTCAGAGCAGAGAGTAATAACCAGGCACACCGAGCTGAACAGTGACTGAAGGGTGGCCCTCCCCTGCCCCTTCCCTGTCCCTTCCAGGCCCACCCTCCTTCCTGCTTCTGGCACCTTGGGAGCCAGGGGTACCCCCTAAATGCTGCAAATTGAAGGATGCATCTCTGGAGAAATTAAAGAGCGCCAGAGAGAAGACCAGCACCCACAGGCTCTGAGGTCTCTGGTTACAGTTACAAGAGCCAGCTCCCGGTGCACCAGCCGCTGTGCCGCCCACCAGTCATCAGGCCCCACCCCTACCACAGGGCTCTGACCCCAGGAGCTAGGGCCTGGCTCTTAACTGACAACAAAGAATTGCCAGGCACCAGGGGGTAATCTCAAATATGACAACAGGCTCCAAATTATTAGAAGAAAGGGAACCTGAAAATAGCACAGAAAACAGGAGGAAACACAAAAGCTAAAGAATTAACAACCAAACGTGTAATGAACATCTTCAGAGGGGTAAGCGAAGATACCGCAGTCGCCAAGCAAGAGCTGGGCTTCCCTGGTGGCTCAGACGGGAAGAATCCGCCTGCAACGCCGGAGACCCGGGTTCCACCCTTGCACCAGGAAGGCCCCCTGGAGAAGGGAATGGCTCACCCGCTCCAGAACTGGGCTTCCCTGGGGGCTCAGACAGGAAGAATCCGCCTGCAATGCCAGAGACCCGGGTCCCACCCCTGCGTCAGGAAGGCCCCCTGGAAAAGGGAATGGCTCACCCACTCCAGCATTCTTGGCTGGAGAATTTCATGGACAGTCCACGGGGCTGCAAAGAGTTGGACACAGCTGATTGACTGACACTTTCACTCTTTTTTTAAACGAGAATAGAATATTGGGGAAAACGTTTTAAAAGGAACAATTTAAGACAACACAAGGAGTTTAGACATAAAAACTTACAGCTAAAATTAAACATTAAAAAAAAAAAACACATTGGAGGAGAAAATTGAGGAAATCTCCCAGAAGATAAAATACAAAGGTGAAGAGAGAAAATAGAGATGGGGGAAAAAAAAAAAAACCCCTAAGAGGACTGAAGAATCAATATAGTATCCAACAATGAAATTTCCAGAAAGGGAAATAAAAACAGAAGAAAAGGTGAGCCTCCACAGTAAGAAGATCCTGAGAGTTCTAGCACAGTGAATAAAAAAAGTCCACCCCAAAGCACAGCCACGGAGAATCCCATTGATTTCGGGATGGAAAAAAAAAGCCCTTGAAACTTCCAGAGAGAAGTAACAGCCACATACAGAGGAAGAGAATCAGAATGCACCCGACTTCTTATCAGCAACATTGAAAACTAAGGTGCGAACAGCCTCTTCAAAATTCCAAGGATTTCTGGAATTCTCCATCTCAACCAGGGTCAAGTAAGCACGAAGGTAGAAGATCTTAGCAGACGTTCAAAGACTTACAAAGTTCATCCCCTGCCTTCGCTGTGGAGCCCAGAGGAGGATGTGCCAGCATGACTGGGGACTGGATCAATGCAGAGGAACCTGTAGCTCCGGGAACAGGCCTCCACGCAAGACAGCCCAGGGCGGCCTGGATGGAGGGAAAGGAGAGAAGGTCGTGGAAAGAAGAGTGATGCGGGCCACCTCTGGGGGAGGAGGCAATGTGGACTGCACCCTGGGAAGAGGTGCGGATAGGCACGTGACAGACGTGCGGGCATTTATAGGCATGAAGCTCTGCGTGAAAATATAACTTAGTAACTAACTTGAAAACTCTAAAGAAAAACTTTAAATTTCAAGTAAAATGGGTAGGCATCTAGACAAGTAAGTAAACAAGAGACAAGTCAAGAACTAATTCCAAGAAAAGGAGACAGTTACAAGGAAGAACCTCCAGTCCTGCTGCATCACTTGATCCAGCGGTTCCCCAATGTTTGCCTTGTTCTGATATATAAGCTCCCCACTAATGTACCAAAACTGTGATACTGCCTGATGGGCGAAGAACATGAGAAAACTACGTGTGCAGGATAGGTGATCAAGAAATACATTATTTAGAAATATGGAGATGAACAATCACATTATTTAGAAATATGGAGATGAAGTACCAGAAGCGAAAAAATCTAAGAGAGCTGAGAGTAACTGTCTCTAGGGAACAAAACAGGGAGAGCAGGCAGAGACAGGGCCGGGGTGGCTATGCTTTCTTAAAAGTCCCTTAGTATTCTCTGATTTAACTGTGTAGGCATCACTTTGTTAAAAACAGAAAAGTGAATCTTAATTTTAAAAACTCAAGAGAGCTGGGGAGATGTCTCATGGAAGACAAGATGGGGGCAATACTCCCTGGAGAGAAGCCGTTACTCCGAGGACCACAGGGATGTTCCTGCGGGTACAGCATGACCAGGCTCCGGTCATCTCCCTAGTGTGTCCCAACGTGTGACAACGTCCGAAGCTGCACATGACTTCTCCACTGCCGAGTCCACCAACGGAACAGGAGACGTGGAGGAGCCGTGGCCCCAAGCCTGGCATAACCACATCGGGGCCTTGTACAGCTGCCTGCCCAGCCTGGGCTCAGCCCTTGGCTCGTGCAGCCCAGGCCCCTGACTTCCTTCCTTCTCGGGCTCCAGCACAGAGGTCACATGACCACAAGGCAGTCCCAGAAGGAAATGTGTGTTCAGGAAGCCCAGAGAGCCCACAGGGCGCGGGAAGAAACCCCTGAGCACGACTGCAGGAAAGCCTCCTGGTTTGAGGACAGGTGGAGGGGCAGGGATCCAGGCCGAGTACTCAGTGCTGTCAGGGCTCTGGTCCAGGCAGCCTCTGTGCAGAGTCTCACTGAGTCCTCCCAATCACCCGATGGAAGGGGTACTACTTCCCCCTCAGTTTACAGATGAGAAANAAAAAAAAAAAAACCCCTAAGAGGACTGAAGAATCAATATAGTATCCAACAATGAAATTTCCAGAAAGGGAAATAAAAACAGAAGAAAAGGTGAGCCTCCACAGTAAGAAGATCCTGAGAGTTCTAGCACAGTGAATAAAAAAAGTCCACCCCAAAGCACAGCCACGGAGAATCCCATTGATTTCGGGATGGAAAAAAAAAGCCCTTGAAACTTCCAGAGAGAAGTAACAGCCACATACAGAGGAAGAGAATCAGAATGCACCCGACTTCTTATCAGCAACATTGAAAACTAAGGTGCGAACAGCCTCTTCAAAATTCCAAGGATTTCTGGAATTCTCCATCTCAACCAGGGTCAAGTAAGCACGAAGGTAGAAGATCTTAGCAGACGTTCAAAGACTTACAAAGTTCATCCCCTGCCTTCGCTGTGGAGCCCAGAGGAGGATGTGCCAGCATGACTGGGGACTGGATCAATGCAGAGGAACCTGCAGCTCCGGGAACAGGCCTCCACGCAAGACAGCCCAGGGCGGCCTGGATGGAGGGAAAGGAGAGAAGGTCGTGGAAAGAAGAGTGATGCGGGCCGCCTCTGGGGGAGGAGGCAATGTGGACTGCACCCTGGGAAGAGGTGCGGATAGGCACGTGACAGACGTGCGGGCATTTATAGGCATGAAGCTCTGCGTGAAAATATAACTTAGTAACTAACTTGAAAACTCTAAAGAAAAACTTTAAATTTCAAGTAAAATGGGTAGGCATCTAGACAAGTAAGTAAACAAGAGACAAGTCAAGAACTAATTCAAGAAAAGGAGACAGTTACAAGGAAGAACCTCCAGTCCTGCTGCATCGCTTGATCCAGCGGTCCCCAGTGTTTGCCTTGTTCTGATATATAAGCTCCCCACTAATGTACCAAAACTGTGATACTGCCTGATGGGCGAAGAACATGAGAAAACTACGTGTGCAGGATAGGCGATCAAGAAATAAACAGTACAATCACATTATTTAGAAATATGGAGATGAAGTACCAGAAGCGAAAAAATCTAAGAGAGCTGAGAGTAACTGTCTCTGGGGAATAAAACAGGGAGAGCAGGCAGAGACAGGGCCGGGGTGGCTATGCTTTCTTAAAAGTCCCTTAGTACTCTCTGATTTAACTGTGTAGGCATCACTTTGTTAAAAACAGAAAAGTGAATCTTAATTTTAAAAACTCAAGAGAGCTGGGGAGATGTCTCATGGAAGACAAGATGGGGGCAATACTCCCTGGAGAGAAGCCGTTACTCCGAGGACCACAGGGATGTTCCTGCGGGTACAGCATGACCAGGCTCCGGTCATCTCCCTAGTGTGTCCCAACGTGTGACAACGTCCGAAGCTGCACATGACTTCTCCACTGCCGAGTCCACCAACGGAACAGGAGACGTGGAGGAGCCGTGGCCCCAAGCCTGGCATAACCACATCGGGGCCTTGTACAGCTGCCTGCCCAGCCTGGGCTCAGCCCTTGGCTCGTGCAGCCCAGGCCCCTGACTTCCTTCCTTCTCGGGCTCCAGCACAGAGGTCACATGACCACAAGGCAGTCCCAGAAGGAAATGTGTGTTCAGGAAGCCCAGAGAGCCCACAGGGCGCGGGAAGGAACCCCTGAGCATGACTGCAGGAAAGCCTCCTGGTTTGAGGACAGGTGGAGGGGCAGGGATCTCGGCNCGTGTGTTCAGGAAGCCCAGAGAGCCCACAGGGCGCGGGAAGGAACCCCTGAGCATGACTGCAGGAAAGCCTCCTGGTTTGAGGACAGGTGGAGGGGCAGGGATCTCGGCCGAGTACTCAGTGCTGTCAGGGCTCTGGTCCAGGCAGCTTCTGTGCAGAGTCTCACTGAGTCCTCCTAATTACCCGATGGAAGGGGTACCACTTCCCCCTCAGTTTACAGATGAGAAAATGAGGCTTGGTGAACTTCCATAAACTAACTCAAAGTCACTCCGTGGTCAGAGTAGACGTGGGGATCTGTGCCCTCTGGCTCTGGCCCCTCAGCACCCAGTAAGCAGAGCACCCTCACACAGCCCAGGGAAGGACAG
>SJYW01010380.1:22818-49121 GCA_006410735.1 Raphicerus campestris
GTCATGTATGGATGTGAGAGTTGGACTGTGAAGAAGGCTGAGCGCTGAAGAATTGATGCTTTTGAACTGTGGTGTTGGAGAAGACTCTTGAGAGTCCCTTGGCTTGCAAGGAGATCCAACCAGTCCATTCTGAAGGAGATCAGCCCTGAGATTTCTTTGGAAGGAATGATGCTAAAGCTGAAACTCCAGTACTTTGGCCACCTCATGCGAAGAGTTGACTCATTGGAAAAGACTGATGCTGGGAGGGATTGGGGGCAGGAGGAGAAGGGGACAACAGAGGACGAGATGGCTGGATGGAATCACGGAGTCAATGGACATGAGTCTGAGTGAACTCCAGGAGATGGTGATGGACAGGGAGGCCTGGCGTGCTGCGATTCACGGGGTCACAAAGAGTCTGACACGACTGAGTGACTGAACTGAACTGAAGCATGCTTGCTTTAGAGTCCCATTTTTCCATATGTGTAGTTTTCAAAGAAGCTGTACCCTTAAATCTGTAGAGAAAAGGGTATGGCAAAATTTAATGAAATCAAGCCTATCACTAGAAAAAGCAAAGGTATTTAAATGAAAAACTGCTGTTAACTATTTATAGAGTTAATTTTACAGTCAATTTTTTCATAATAAAAATTTTACAAGGTGCCAACTGTTTTTGTATGTGTCCGTTTTTTCTTTTACATCTTTAGCCCTGTAGTTTCTCAGTAAACAAGATACTAAAAATCACTTATCATACCGTCCTCTTGCCTCAAGCAAACGCTCATCTTGCATGCCATCTCTCATTAAGAAAAAGTAAAACTGTACAAGACTGAGCTGTTTTACACATGAAGAAACTAACGAACAAAGAGGGCAAGGGGCCTCCTTAATGTTAAGGAACACATCAAAAGGACATGAAGGAGTTTTGGATATTAGGTTCCAGGCAGCTGGTAGCCCAGGTGAACGGAATGAAGGCACACTCAGTACACAACCTAATACTGGCCCCAGTCTCCCTAGGAAACTAGCAGGCCAAGTCGCAGCCACGGGCTTCTGGTTTTTCACCTCTCCCTTAAACTTCTCCCAAACCTTGTCATTGTCCTGCTTCGCAATGAGGGACACGGGAGTGAAGGGTTTGGATCCTGGAGGGGGACAATAATTCTCATGTCGCACTCAGATCAAATGAATTTGGAGACAGAGGGGTTTACCTCATTTTGGTGATGCCCAGCAGCATTGAAGGGAGGAGCGGCGTGCTCCAGCCATATCGGGGCTCCCCCGTGGACGATCTGCTCTCGTAGCCACACCAGGCTAATGAACGCGCACAGTGTGCACGTCACCACAAAACAACCCTGCAAACAATCCGCCAACAAGTTGTCCCTGTTTAAAAAAAAAAAAAAGAGGTATACAGAACTACTCCAAAGAACACTTCAAGTTAAGAAACCAAAGGCAACATTCACTTTATACAAAAATCTAGAAAGAACAGCCACAAAAGTGGTAACTTCTTGGTAAAAATCAGTCTCTCAAAAAGTTATTTCTGAGGATGGTGGCACTTTACCTATTAGAGGGTCAAATATATGTATTTATGTATTTGTATTATATGTGTTTATATTACAGAAGGCAAGGAATAACATCAGAACTACATACACCAGCTATCCAGCCTCTCTTTGAGGATGACTGAGAAAAAGGAAGGCAGCAAGCAAAAAATAAGAGTAGCCAAATACTTGACAAAGGTCAAGTATTAAATGCATGAATTTACTAAAGATAAATGACTCTGCCCAACACTTANCTGATGCTGGGAGGGATTGGGGGCAGGAGGAGAAGGGGACAACAGAGGACGAGATGGCTGGATGGAATCACGGAGTCAATGGACATGAGTCTGAGTGAACTCCAGGAGATGGTGATGGACAGGGAGGCCTGGCGTGCTGCGATTCACGGGGTCACAAAGAGTCTGACACGACTGAGTGACTGAACTGAACTGAAGCATGCTTGCTTTAGAGTCCCATTTTTCCATATGTGTAGTTTTCAAAGAAGCTGTACCCTTAAATCTGTAGAGAAAAGGGTATGGCAAAATTTAATGAAATCAAGCCTATCACTAGAAAAAGCAAAGGTATTTAAATGAAAAACTGCTGTTAACTATTTATAGAGTTAATTTTACAGTCAATTTTTTCATAATAAAAATTTTACAAGGTGCCAACTGTTTTTGTATGTGTCCGTTTTTTCTTTTACATCTTTAGCCCTGTAGTTTCTCAGTAAACAAGATACTAAAAATCACTTATCATACCGTCCTCTTGCCTCAAGCAAACGCTCATCTTGCATGCCATCTCTCATTAAGAAAAAGTAAAACTGTACAAGACTGAGCTGTTTTACACATGAAGAAACTAACGAACAAAGAGGGCAAGGGGCCTCCTTAATGTTAAGGAACACATCAAAAGGACATGATGGAGTTTTGGATATTAGGTTCCAGGCAGCTGGTAGCCCAGGTGAACGGAATGAAGGCACACTCAGTACACAACCTAATACTGGCCCCAGTCTCCCTAGGAAACTAGCAGGCCAAGTCGCAGCCACGGGCTTCTGGTTTTTCATCTCTCCCTTAAACTTCTCCCAAACCTTGTCATTGTCCTGCTTCGCAATGAGGGACACGGGAGTGAAGGGTTTGGATCCTGGAGGGGGACAATAATTCTCATGTCGCACTTAGATCAAATGAATTTGGAGACAGAGGGGTTTACCTCATTTTGGTGATGCCCAGCAGCATTGAAGGGAGGAGCGGCGTGCTCCAGCCATATCGGGGCTCCCCCGTGGACGATCTGCTCTCGTAGCCACACCAGGCTGATGAACGCGCACAGTGTGCACGTCACCACAAAACAACCCTGCAAACAATCCGCCAACAAGTTGTCCCTGTTTAAAAAAAAAAAAAAGAGGTATACAGAACTACTCCAAAGAACACTTCAAGTTAAGAAACCAAAGGCAACATTCACTTTATACAAAAATCTAGAAAGAACAGCCACAAAAGTGGTAACTTCTTGGTAAAAATCAGTCTCTCAAAAAGTTATTTCTGAGGATGGTGGCACTTTACCTATTAGAGGGTCAAATATATGTATTTATGTATTTGTATTATATGTGTTTATATTATAGAAGGCAAGGAATAACATCAGAACTACATACACCAGCTATCCAGCCTCTCTTTGAGGATGACTGAGAAAAAGGAAGGCAGCAAGCAAAAAATAAGAGTAGCCAAATACTTGACAAAGGTCAAGTATTAAATGCATGAATTTACTAAAGATAAATGACTCTGCCCAACACTTACTAAGAATTTCCTTATCCTTACTTTACACACAAGTTTAACCAACTCGGTTGGCTCATACTTAAACCCATGAAAATGAACAGAATCAGCAAATCAAAAAGAAGAGCCTCTAGTAAGGTCCAAAGACACTACAGGAAGGTTGAGAGACACACAGCTCACAATGCGCGAGGCAAGAAGCCTGTGGGAAGCGCTACCAACGCCTCATTCAGAAGGCAGACTGAATTTCAATGCTAGCTGCAAATACACTAAAAGTATATCAGCTTCTCAACAAATTCTAACAGATCATGTACAATCCACATGACAATACACAGAGTATTACCCTACTGAACAGTTCTTTGTTCTTTTCCTCTCTGAAGGGGCATATCCTTCCCTGGTCTATGTCTGATTTTAAAATAATTCAAAGCTAACTCAAGAATTTGGGGAGCCTTTGGAAAATTCACTACCATAATAAAATGACATTGTTCCCTTCATGGAGACTTAAGGAAGGGTCACTTTGAGAGACCTCAGCCTTTAAGCTCCAAACTGAAATAATGTGATCCTCAGATACTATCTGAAATATATCTTAGTAGAAAGAGGAATGATAATCACCCCCCTGGTAAGGAACCCTCCAGACCATTAAAATTTTGATAGGTGGGGACCCCTCTTGCCTCCTGCCTTGTCACCAGTAGTAAGAACAGCACCCGGTCACCGCAGACGTTAAACAGTGACAGACTCCTGGCAGAATCCTCTGCTCTTCCCTACACCTTAACTCTGGGCTGGTTTGGGAACCATCTGCATCTTCAGTGAGAATTCCTGAGTTCCAAAGCCTAGAAGAGAGCTTTCAAGCTTCCATCCTCACCATTTTAGAAGGCTGCCCTGAGACCACCACGTAAAGAAGCCCCACTAGCCTTCTGGAAGAGACGTCGTATGGAAGAAACAAAGTACCTCATCTTAGACCATCCCACCCCAAAGACACACAGGCGTAACTGAGGCAAGTCCAACAGGTAAACCGATCCACNTTCCTGAGTTCCAAAGCCTAGAAGAGAGCTTTCAAGCTTCCATTCTCACCCTTTTAGAAGGCTGCCCTGAGACCACCACGTAAAGAAGCCCCACTAGCCTTCTGGAAGAGAGGTCGTATGGAAGAAACAAAGTACCTCATCTTAGACCATCCCACCCCAATGACAGACAGGCGTAACTGAGGCAAGTGCAACAGGTAAACCGATCCGCTGAGCCCAATCCAAACTGTTAACCCCTGGAATTACGAGTGAATTTAAACGCTGGTTGTTTTAAGTCACTAAGTTTTGGAGACAGCATGTTTTGTAGTAATAGTTAACTAACAGACTGTGCCTTAAGATGCTGAAGACCTGGGCTACGGAATACGTAGCACCTGCTAAGGTACTAGGAAATTGTAAATAAACTTTCAGAAAATATATTCTATAGAGACAATGAAACATTACTCAGAAAAAATAAGTCATTTAACTATAAGTGCTTTCAGAAAAACTGGTTCAATTCTTCACATTCTAAAAGGCAGCATGAGCTCTACCCACGCTTACCATTTCTTTCCATGATCCCCACCAAGCCTCCAGCATTCTTCCAGTATCAGCTGAGGAAGCTCATGAAGGCAACTCAGGCGTGGCCCTAACCCATCAGGATGGTGTGAAAGCGGGAGCCTGCCAACGCAGGGCAAGCAGCAGCTCTGTGTATTTGGTGGTAACTGTGCTACTGAGTAACAAAGTGCTCAAAATTCACACATGGTCTTCACATATATTTATGAATTTAATCTCTGAACGTGCCTCAGGGAGTGGGGTTCAGCCCACTTTGAAGAGTGGGCTGTTCAAACATTAAATTCACAAATACACATAAAAACTTAATGTGAATTTTTTCTGATGAGAAAACAAGGGTTCCGAACTGTCCAATGATTTGCCCAAGGTCTCCAAAAAGTTGCAGCTTTATTCCAGTGCCAGGGTTCCTTCTGTTACCACCTCAGTGCACTACCTGAATGACCACACCAGCCCAACAATCAGATGGTTAGCGGTCCCACCAACAAGCAGTAAAGGCGGTAGGCAAGTACAACACTGCCCTGAGACCAAAACACGGAAACTCCTCTGGTTTCCATAAGCACCTGGCTTTCACAAAGTCAGAGCCTCCCAATTTAAGCTTTGGCAAATTAGTAACATATTTTGCCACTCAAAACAGAAACCATAAAAGAAGGAATACACCCCACTTTACTGAACAGCACACATGGGACCTCAAGTCATCTTTTCTAAACAACTGGGATGCTGACTGGCTGCTACCGTGTTCTCTCAAAAGCTACAAGGATAAATACAACTCAGCCTCAAACTAAAGGGAACAAGACTGTTTGAAACAGTTATTTTATTACTTCATAGATGTTAAAATGTAACTTCCATCACTTTTAACTTGTTTCTGACCTTCCTTGATACTTCTAACATGAGCTTTTCTTTAGTATACAATTTCTAAAGGAAAGCCAGAGGTGAGTTATGTCATAAACACAGAGACATAATGAATGATACGTCAGCCACTTAAGATTGATTTTCTTTGCCTCCATACTAAAATTGTGTTCTGGATGGCTGAGATAAAAATCTGATGTTTGGATATAGGAATGCTGTCATATTTATTTCCACTGAATCACTTCACAGGTTAGTATTTTCACACAAAGGGTAATATTACTACACTATTTCTAAATTCTCAAGTGTGTCAACGCACTGCTTCTCCTTGTTACCATGGCCACAGCCATTAGTGCCTATTCCCAAGATTCCTATCTACTTATGAACATTACTTCAGAGGCTGTTCTAATGTGAATAAAATTCAAAACCTTTTTTCTGTTTCCTATACTGCCAAAGACACAGAAAAAAACAGCTTGTCTGTTTTATCCAAAAAGGTAAAACCAACAGGTAAAACCACCAGTAGGAAAACCAAGTTGCTGACACATCTCATGTTTCCACGTGTTTTCAACCATAATTCAAAATAATGATGCAGAGACTTCATTTCTTGTTTATCAGAAATGAAACATGCTCTCCTGCACTCTTCTGTTGTCATTTGGCTTGTTTTCATAATATAATGTGAATGCTTCTATTCTAAAAAAGTCTTATATTGTTCTTTGCCTTTACTGAATAGGGATCAGAAACCTAAGGTCAGTTGGGTACAAAATAAGACTTAGCAAACAGAGGTCCAATTTTTTGCAAGCTTAATATTCTAATGATCTTGATGCAGTTAATCATTCACAGTATTTCTAAGTCTAACATCAATAATAAAAATATAAGTCACGTGTCTTTCCCAAGAAACTGCAATTATAATGCTTCATGTCAAATTAAAATAAAGCTACAGTCAACAAGTTTTTAGAGTCCATAACCTAACAATCAAAAAAAAATTTTTTTAAGATATCTGCCTTCAAACATCTGTGTTGTTAAAAACACTTTTAAAGGAACTCTCAGCATCTATGTGGAACAACACATTTTCTTGCACTTATGTGACAGCTTATTTATCTAGCTTTCCCACCATTCCCAAATACTCCTTTTAAGATGGTATGTTTTAAAACATTATTTACATATATCAGTTGCTTCCCCTGTAGCTATTAGAATAGGTAAGAGGAATAGAAGGACTTTTCCAATCACAACAAATCCAGCATGTGGAAGAAAAGATGAGCACCATTCCCACTGCGCGGCCTTCCACAGCTATGAGGTTCAATACTCACGTGGACAGCATGTCCAACGGCAGTGTCAGGAGGGAGCTCACAGAGCCAGTAAACAAGCACTTGTAGATGCGGCCTGCCAAGGAAGAGCACGACAGCACACAGTCACAGCTCTCATCACAACTCACACAGTCATTCAGTTAAACAGAGGTAAAGTGTGAATGGCACTGAAATAAACACTTGGTCTTTGCAAGTTTGAATCGCAAAATACTAAACTAAAAAAAAAAGATCAAGCATTAAAAATAGTGATAGTAAAGAGTAAGTGTTACACAATAATGTTTAAAGTTTAGATTCTCTTTAGATTTACTTACTTGTGTTTACTGAATGAGCTTAGATGTTTGAAAATAAGAGGAGGAGGAAACCAGAAAAGATCTCCAAAATTATAATACAGAAAATTTTTTTTTAACCTAGAATTTCAAAATTCATTGAATCTGTTCATGAAAATGAAGTTTTGGGGGTATACGCTTTTTGAAATTAAAAAGACTTTTCAGTGGAGTACATGCTTCAATGCTATGAATAGCAAACTAACAACCAACTTTTTAAAAACACAAATTCAAGAGTCTTCAAAAGGACAAAATCTTCAGTCTGGCCATGAAGGGAAAATATGAAGTAAGAGTCAATATATAGCCATTCCCTATCCTCTTACCAGAACAGGCAGGAATAGATTTGGAAATGGGGCCCAAAAGTTGAGGTCTTCTTTCAAAGCAGTATTTGCATGTTAGTTTAAGTATCCTCTATAGCCTTGTACCAAAAATTTACAGTAACGTCAATGGCTGTTTTCAAATGTCAAGTCAAAATAGAAAGATAGGAACAGATTTTCTGTAATACAAATTGCTTATATCTGTGTATAAAATATTCAGAGCAAGTATGTTTATAGCAAAGTAAAACTGACAGAAGGCCAATTGTCTGTAGATAAGAAAATAGATTCATAAATTAAAGGCCTCCTTACTAGTGTGCTTAAAAACAGGGTAGTTCAACACCTTCCGACGCGAAGACAGTCACAGGCATACTGCTAACTTAAAGAAAGAAGTATGACATAGATTTTAATTGTGTGTGAGCGTATGTGCAAACAAGTCAGAACAGAAATCAAGCTTGCTACCTGTTACTTAAGTCCTCAAAGTCCTTACTTAATTTTTGATTATTTGATCTACTGATTTCAGAGAACTGTGTTAGTTTTCCACTATGGCTGTGAATGTTTTACGTTCTAAGTCCTGTTTGCTGATGCATAAAAATTCTTACATTTTCTTTTATTAATATGAAATAAAATGCTTTTCCTCATTTAAAGTGTTTCATCTTGAAGAATACCTGGCTGGTGAATACTGTTCCTGTGTTTTGTTAGCTAACAAATCTCTCTAACATCAGCCCCGGCTGTTTTGTACTTCTTCCTTGTAGTGGAACACTTTCACATGTACACAGTGATCACTGCTACTGGGATCACTTTTACTCCCCTTTCTCTGTCCTCTCTTCTTGTCTTTCCTGTCCTTTGGTGGACTTCAAATTTTGTTCACTGTCTCTTATTCCTACTCCCTAAAATAAAAACTCACCATCTTATTTCTACTCTCCAAGTGGTTACCTCTAAGTTGTGTTACTTTTTTATAAATGTAAAATTCACATAAATCTTAAGTGTATCTGCGTGAAGTTTTACATCACTATATATCCAAGTAACTGCCACGTAGATAAGATTCTCCACATTTCTAGCTCTCCAGAAGGATCCTTCAAGCCACTTCCCAGTCATTATCTCCAGCACAAGGTTAACCACTATTCTGATCTCTATCACTGCAGATCAGTTTGGCCTATTTTAAAAAGTCACATAAATGCAATCATACAATTCATACTCTTTGTGCCTGGCTTCTGTTTCTCAAAGAAGTGAAGTTCATCCATGTTATCCTATGTCACCACAGCCAGCTCTTTTGCCATCACTATGTAGAATTCCATTATAGGGATAAGTGCACAGTATCCATTCTACTGTTACTTGGTTGGTTCCGTTTTAAACTACTATCTGCAGAGCTGCAGTGATCACACTATTATATACAAGTCTTTCAGTGGACACAAGGCTGTGTCCTGTGAATATTTCTGCAATCAATATTCCCAGAAATAGAACTGCTGGGTCATAATGTATTTAAAATATTAACTACTGACAGATAATGCCAAACAGCTTTCCAAGGTGGTTATACCATATTTATATTCATTATGACTGATGAGTACATGGTTCAGATGATCCACGTCCTAATAAAAAGCATTTGGCACTGTTTTTTTCCCTTAACTTCAGCCATTCTGCTGATTCTGTAGAGTACCTTTCTTATATCTTTTCCTGATGACTAATGATACTAAGCATCTTGTCCTGTGCATACTGGCTATTTAATCTTCTTTCCAGAAACACCTGTTCACATCTGCTGTCCACGTTTTAACTGGCTTGTCTGCCTTTCTCTTAGATTTAATAGTTCTTTTATTACATACTCCTTGCATATATCCTGGATACAAGTCCTCTGGTTAGATGTGTGAACTGCAGATACCTTCTCTCACTCTGTAGCTTGCCTTTCTCTCTTAAGGGTGTCTAAGCATGAATTAAAACCCTTAACTTTAATTAAGTCAAATTTTTCAACGTTTTCTTCTATGGTTATTCTAGTATATTATCTTTTAGAAATTTTTAAAATTTTAATGTTCACAATCAGACTTATGATCTATCTAAAATTAACTTGGGTCAGGTGGGAGATGATGGTATGGTTCGTTTATCTCCACATGCCCAACTAGTTGATGTTATACCCTTTATTGAAATGACCATCTTTCCTTCCCTGAACAGTGGTGGTACCTCTGCTCTTAATCACTTTTGCTAGTTCAGGACTCTTACTTGGCTAGGCCTATATTTTCTTATTTTGTCTAAAGTATCTATAATTTCCCCACAAGTAAGACAAACAATCTAAAACACTCTCATTTCTATCCTCTCCTCACAAGATTCTTTCATGTGAAGATCACCTAGAATTTTAGGTTCATACTGACACCTAAAAAATTGTAGTGCATGCATGCTCAGTCGTCTCCAGCTCTTTGCAACCCCATGGACTGTAGCCACCAGGCTACTCCGTCCATGGAATTTTCTAGGCAGGAATACTGGAATGGGCAGCCATTTCCTACTCCATAACAACAATTATAATTTAGCTATAAGAAGTACTTGTTTTCCTTTGTAAATCACACCTTTCTCTTTGATTCCTTGCTCTCCTTAGTAAAATATGTCTTCAAACACTATTTCATAAATAATTCGAAGTAGTAAACTTTCCAACTCCTTGCTTCTATTGAAATGTCTGTATTTGTCCTATCTGAGAATAATTTTAGAAGATTTTAGGTTCAAAAATTTTGTCAAATTTCTTGAGCTTCAGCTGTCTTCTAACATTCAGCCAGCCTGACTATCATTACTTTGTAGGATAATCTGAAAGCATAATATCTATACACTACCCTATTCAGCACTGGAAAACTTTATAATGGGCCTAGCTTTGCCTTTTTCCTTTATCAGAGTCAGCGCTCTCTCTTTCACCTTCTGGAACTAGTTACTAGTCAGATACTCAAACNCCAAGATTCCTATCTACTTATGAACATTACTTCAGAGGCTGTTCTAATGTGAATAAAATTCAAAACCTTTTTTCTGTTTCCTATACTGCCAAAGACACAGAAAAAAACAGCTTGTCTGTTTTATCCAAAAAGGTAAAACCAACAGGTAAAACCACCAGTAGGAAAACCAAGTTGCTGACACATCTCATGTTTCCACGTGTTTTCAACCATAATTCAAAATAATGATGCAGAGACTTGATTTCTTGTTTATCAGAAATGAAACATGCTCTCCTGCACTCTTCTGTTGTCATTTGGCTTGTTTTCATAATATAATGTGAATGCTTCTATTCTAAAAAAGTCTTATATTGTTCTTTGCCTTTACTGAATAGGGATCAGAAACCTAAGGTCAGTTGGGTACAAAATAAGACTTAGCAAACAGAGGTCCAATTTTTTGCAAGCTTAATATTCTAATGATCTTGATGCAGTTAATCATTCACAGTATTTCTAAGTCTAACATCAATAATAAAAATATAAGTCACGTGTCTTTCCCAAGAAACTGCAATTATAATGCTTCATGTCAAATTAAAATAAAGCTACAGTCAACAAGTTTTTAGAGTCCATAACCTAACAATCAAAAAAAAATTTTTTTAAGATATCTGCCTTCAAACATCTGTGTTGTTAAAAACACTTTTAAAGGAACTCTCAGCATCTATGTGGAACAACACATTTTCTCGCACTATGTGACAGCTTATTTATCTAGCTTTCCCACCATTCCCAAATACTCCTTTTAAGATGGTATGTTTTAAAACATTATTTACATATATCAGTTGCTTCCCCTGTAGCTGTTAGAACAGGTAAGAGGAATAGAAGGACTTTTCCAATCACAACAAATCCAGCATGTGGAAGAAAAGATGAGCACCATTCCCACCGCGCGGCCTTCCACAGCTATGAGGTTCAATACTCACGTGGACAGCATGTCCAACGGCAGTGTCAGGAGGGAGCTCACAGAGCCAGTAAACAAGCACTTGTAGATGCGGCCTGCCAAGGAAGAGCACGACAGCACACAGTCACAGCTCTCATCATAACTCACACAGTCATTCAGTTAAACAGAGGTAAAGTGTGAATGGCACTGAAATAAACACTTGGTCTTTGCAAGTTTGAATCGCAAAATACTAAACTAAAAAAAAAAAGATCAAGCATTAAAAATAGTGATAGTAAAGAGTAAGTGTTACACAATAATGTTTAAAGTTTAGATTCTCTCTAGATTTACTTACTTGTGTTTACTGAATGAGCTTAGATGTTTGAAAATAAGAGGAGGAGGAAACCAGAAAAGATCTCCAAAATTATAATACAGAGAATTTTTTTTTAACCTAGAATTTCAAAATTCATTGAATCTGTTCATGAAAATGAAGTTTTGGGGGTATACGCTTTTTGAAATTAAAAAGACTTTTCAGTGGAGTACATGCTTCAATGCTATGAATAGCAAACTAACAACCAACTTTTTAAAAACACAAATTCAAGAGTCTTCAAAAGGACAAAATCTTCAGTCTGGCCATGAAGGGAAAATATGAAGTAAGAGTCAATATATAGCCATTCCCTATCCTCTTACCAGAACAGGCAGGAATAGATTTGGAAATGGGGCCCAAAAGTTGAGGTCTTCTTTCAAAGCAGTATTTGCATGTTAGTTTAAGTATCCTCTATAGCCTTGTACCAAAAATTTACAGTAACGTCAATGGCTGTTTTCAAATGTCAAGTCAAAATAGAAAGATAGGAACAGATTTTCTGTAATACAAATTGCTTATATCTGTGTATAAAATATTCAGAGCAAGTATGTTTATATCAAAGTAAAACTGACAGAAGGCCAATTGTCTGTAGATAAGAAAATAGATTCATAAATTAAAGGCCTCCTTACTAGTGTGCTTAAAAACAGGGTAGTTCAACACCTTCCGACGCGAAGACAGTCACAGGCATACTGCTAACTTAAAGAAAGAAGTATGACATAGATTTTAATTGTGTGTGAGCGTATGTGCAAACAAGTCAGAACAGAAATCAAGCTTGTTACCTGTTACTTAAATCCTCAAAGTCCTTACTTAATTTTTGATGATTTGATCTACTGATTTCAGAGAACTGTGTTAGTTTTCCACTATGGCTGTGAATGTTTTACGTTCTAAGTCCTGTTTGCTGATGCATAAAAATTCTTACATTTTCTTTTATTAATATGAAATAAAATGCTTTTCCTCATTTAAAGTGTTTCATCTTGAAGAATACCTGGCTAGTGAATACTGTTCCTGTGTTTTGTTAGCTAACAAATCTCTCTAACATCAGCCCCGGCTGTTCTGTACTTCTTTCTCGTAGTGGAACACTTTCACATGTACACAGTGATCACTGCTACTGGGATCACTTTTACTCCCCTTTCTCTGTCCTCTCTTCTTGTCTTTCCTGTCCTTTGGTAGACTTCAAATTTTGTTTACTGTCTCTTATTCCTACTCCCTAAAATAAAAACTCACCATCTTATTTCTACTCTCCAAGTGGTTACCTCTAAGTTGTGTTACTTTTTTATAAATGTAAAATTCACATAAATCTTAAGTGTATCTGCGTGAAGTTTTACATCACTATATATCCAAGTAACTGCCACGTAGATAAGATTCTCCACATTTCTAGCTCTCCAGAAGGATCCTTCAAGCCACTTCCCAGTCATTATCTCCAGCACAAGGTTAACCACTATTCTGATCTCTATCACTGCAGATCAGTTTGGCCTATTTTAAAAAGTCACATAAATGCAATCATACAATTCATACTCTTTGTGCCTGGCTTCTGTTTCTCAAAGAAGTGAAGTTCATCCATGTTATCCTATGTCACCACAGCCAGCTCTTTTGCCATCACTATGTAGAATTCCATTATAGGGATAAGTGCACAGTATCCATTCTACTGTTACTTGGTTGGTTCCAGTTTTAAACTACTATCTGCAGAGCTGCAGTGATCACACTATTATATACAAGTCTTTCAGTGGACACAAGGCTGTGTCCTGTGAATATTTCTGCAATCAATATTCCCAGAAATAGAACTGCTGGGTCATAATGTATTTAAAATATTAACTACTGACAGATAATGCCAAACAGCTTTCCAAGGTGGTTATACCATATTTATATTCATTATGACTGATGAGTACATGGTTCAGATGATCCACGTCCTAATAAAAAGCATTTGGCACTGTTTTTTTCCCTTAACTTCAGCCATTCTGCTGATTCTGTAGAGTACCTTTCTTATATCTTTTCCTGATGACTAATGATACTAAGCATCTTGTCCTGTGCATACTGGCTATTTAATCTTCTTTCCAGAAACACCTGTTCACATCTGCTGTCCACGTTTTAACTGGCTTGTCTGCCTTTCTCTTAGATTTAATAGTTCTTTTATTACATACTCCTTGCATATATCCTGGATACAAGTCCTCTGGTTAGATGTGTGAACTGCAGATACCTTCTCTCACTCTGTAGCTTGCCTTTCTCTCTTAAGGGTGTCTAAGCATGAATTAAAACCCTTAACTTTAATTAAGTCAAATTTTTCAACGTTTTCTTCTATGGTTATTCTAGTATATTATCTTTTAGAAATTTTTAAAATTTTAATGTTCACAATCAGACTTATGATCTATCTAAAATTAACTTGGGTCAGGTGGGAGATGATGGTATGGTTCGTTTATCTCCACATGCCCAACTAGTTGATGTTATACCCTTTATTGAAATGACCATCNGTTAGCTAACAAATCTCTCTAACATCAGCCCCGGCTGTTCTGTACTTCTTTCTCGTAGTGGAACACTTTCACATGTACACAGTGATCACTGCTACTGGGATCACTTTTACTCCCCTTTCTCTGTCCTCTCTTCTTGTCTTTCCTGTCCTTTGGTAGACTTCAAATTTTGTTTACTGTCTCTTATTCCTACTCCCTAAAATAAAAACTCACCATCTTATTTCTACTCTCCAAGTGGTTACCTCTAAGTTGTGTTACTTTTTTATAAATGTAAAATTCACATAAATCTTAAGTGTATCTGCGTGAAGTTTTACATCACTATATATCCAAGTAACTGCCACGTAGATAAGATTCTCCACATTTCTAGCTCTCCAGAAGGATCCTTCAAGCCACTTCCCAGTCATTATCTCCAGCACAAGGTTAACCACTATTCTGATCTCTATCACTGCAGATCAGTTTGGCCTATTTTAAAAAGTCACATAAATGCAATCATACAATTCATACTCTTTGTGCCTGGCTTCTGTTTCTCAAAGAAGTGAAGTTCATCCATGTTATCCTATGTCACCACAGCCAGCTCTTTTGCCATCACTATGTAGAATTCCATTATAGGGATAAGTGCACAGTATCCATTCTACTGTTACTTGGTTGGTTCCAGTTTTAAACTACTATCTGCAGAGCTGCAGTGATCACACTATTATATACAAGTCTTTCAGTGGACACAAGGCTGTGTCCTGTGAATATTTCTGCAATCAATATTCCCAGAAATAGAACTGCTGGGTCATAATGTATTTAAAATATTAACTACTGACAGATAATGCCAAACAGCTTTCCAAGGTGGTTATACCATATTTATATTCATTATGACTGATGAGTACATGGTTCAGATGATCCACGTCCTAATAAAAAGCATTTGGCACTGTTTTTTTCCCTTAACTTCAGCCATTCTGCTGATTCTGTAGAGTACCTTTCTTATATCTTTTCCTGATGACTAATGATACTAAGCATCTTGTCCTGTGCATACTGGCTATTTAATCTTCTTTCCAGAAACACCTGTTCACATCTGCTGTCCACGTTTTAACTGGCTTGTCTGCCTTTCTCTTAGATTTAATAGTTCTTTTATTACATACTCCTTGCATATATCCTGGATACAAGTCCTCTGGTTAGATGTGTGAACTGCAGATACCTTCTCTCACTCTGTAGCTTGCCTTTCTCTCTTAAGGGTGTCTAAGCATGAATTAAAACCCTTAACTTTAATTAAGTCAAATTTTTCAACGTTTTCTTCTATGGTTATTCTAGTATATTATCTTTTAGAAATTTTTAAAATTTTAATGTTCACAATCAGACTTATGATCTATCTAAAATTAACTTGGGTCAGGTGGGAGATGATGGTATGGTTCGTTTATCTCCACATGCCCAACTGGTTGATGTTATACCCTTTATTGAAATGACCATCTTTCCTTCCCTGAACAGTGGTGGTACCTCTGCTCTTAATCACTTTTGCTAGTTCAGGACTCTTACTTGGCTAGGCCTATATTTTCTTATTTTGTCTAAAGTATCTATAATTTCCCCACAAGTAAGACAAACAATCTAAAACGCTCTCATTTCTATCCTCTCCTCACAAGATTCTTTCATGTGAAGATCACCTAGAATTTTAGGTTCATACTGACACCTAAAAAATTGTAGTGCATGCATGCTCAGTCGTCTCCAGCTCTTTGCAACCCCATGGACTGTAGCCACCAGGCTCCTCCGTCCATGGAATTTTCTAGGCAGGAATACTGGAATGGGCAGCCATTTCCTACTCCATAACAACAATTATAATTTAGCTATAAGAAGTACTTGTTTTCCTTTGTAAATCACACCTTTCTCTTTGATTCCTTGCTCTCCTTAGTAAAATATGTCTTCAAACACTATTTCATAAATAATTCGAAGTAGTAAACTTTCCAACTCCTTGCTTCTATTGAAATGTCTGTATTTGTCCTATCTGAGAATAATTTTAGAAGATTTTAGGTTCAAAAATTTTGTCAAATTTCTTGAGCTTCAGCTGTCTTCTAACATTCAGCCAGCCTGACTATCATTACTTTGTAGGATAATCTGAAAGCATAATATCTATACACTACCCTATTCAGCACTGGAAAACTTTATAATGGGCCTAGCTTTGCCTTTTTCCTTTATCAGAGTCAGCGCTCTCTCTTTCACCTTCTGGAACTAGTTACTAGTCAGATACTCAAACAACAGGATGTGGCCTCTCTCTCTCAACTTTTTCCCTCATACAACTTCTTGTCTGTGAGTCATATCCTAGAGAACTCCTTGCTCAATCTTCTAGCTCACTAATTCATTCTTCAAGTGAATAGTACCTATTCTGCTATTCTCATAAGATTTTCATAATTCATCAGCTTATTTAAGAAGATATGACGATATTAACCACACTTATTTAAAAATCTTGTTTACGTTTAACTCTAAAGAATCCTATCTACATACTCTGGCACATATACTACTGACTCCTCTCCATGTCTTTAAGAACACAAAGAACCTAGAGAGAGAATCAACTAAGAGTTAGTATACCAATTTCCCAGAAGTACTTCTATATTCAAAAAATACACTTCCCAACTCCTCAGGACCATTGGGGATGTGTTTTTTAAAGGGGGATTACAAAAAAAAAAATCTCAAAAAAATACATCTTTTGCCATTTTTGAAAGCTCTGATAAACTTCAAAGAGTAAGTGAATTTCCTTTCAATTACGCTTTGATTTTCGTTTTTCATTCTCTCATGAGACTTCCATTATCAGCCCCTGTATGCTGTGTTTCTTTCCCACATTCATTTAAGAAGCTCACCTGTTAACAAATGGTTTTTCATTCAGGTGAATAACATGTTCTAAATGAGGCTTTCCTAATATACAACATTATAATATCTAATAAACATCACTGAACAAAAATACTTTATTAAACAGTTGTGTAATATTTAAACAACTCCAGCAACAGGGAAATGAATACTCACATGCTGTAAGAGGAACAACTCCCAACCATGCAAAGGCCACAAGTGTATAATGAAACCAATATCGTATTGCAGTGCCAATACTTGTAACCAGTCCAGCAAATATGTCCTGGATTGGAAGCCGCGAAGGCATATCTGGGGAATAAACTGTAAGGGAGGAAAAGGAAAAAGTTCACACAACTTCATGAAGATTCAAAAATAGGTTACTTGCAGGCATACAGAACTACCTAACTTTTGACCTTTACACTGCACTTAAGTATTTTGTCCCATATGAAAAATAATTCAAATAGTTACAACATAATCTGCATTTACCCAGAAGTCATTTATGAGAGCAAATTACATAAATATAAAAGCCAATAAGATAGGCCTCTGAGCAGGATAAAAGATTTAAGAGATGTACACACTCCCTCACTCAAGAGCCAGGAAATGTATGCAAGGCTAACACACACATTTCCGCATTCAAACAATGTAACCAACTAGTTTCCAGAGTTACCACAGATCACATAAAGCATACAGGCGCAAAGGACAGAGCTGACAGAGGTCCTCAAGAAAGAACCCTCCCCCAGTACTAGCCTCAGCAGCAGCGCTCCCAGTGCGCAGAATCTGCAGCCGAGCCACTTCCTACAGGAGCAGCAGCCCACTGGGGTCCTTAGCCACTCCCCGCTCCCATTCTAGCACAGCCAACATTCAGATAGTAAATTGTTATGATTTTAATCATATATACTCATTACGTAAAAACAAAATAAAATTAACACTAGTTCACAGAACTTACACTCAGCACTTCAAGATGCTTAAAACAAACACCAAAGCATAAAAAGCTTTGGGGGAGGGGGCAGAAGAGGAAGAAGTGCAATGTACTAAGATCCCAGAACGCAAATATGCTTCAAATTCTTGATACCTTGCCAGTACACATCTACTTATTTAGAAGGTGCACAATATTAAGTATAAATCAATAGGCAAAAGACTTATAAAATATAATTGGAATTCTAAAGATCTGCAAAATATTTACCATAGGTTTACAAAATACTGAGCTTAAAAAGTCTTGTTTTTAAAAAGTGAATTAAATATCTGTCATTATTAGTGTTATTATCACCACTAACACTTTAACTCAAAAGCTATCCCAAATTTTAATAGGGATGGGATATTTCACAAATTTAAGGCATCATTAATTACTCACTTTACTGGGTAAATAATGGTATTATAGCTGTTTTTTTAAGAACCCTTGTCTTGGAGGTACATGCTAAAATATGTACAGATGAAATCATAAATAGGATTTTCTGTAATAAGGATGGCGACGTGGGAACAAGAGCCTAAAGAACCACCAGAGAAGCCCACATGCAATTGAGAGAGGCCCCCAGTAAACGGCCTGCAAGGGACTGAATCCTAACAAACACCTGAGCAAGCTCAGAAAAAGACCTCACCCCACAGCCTCCAAGCCAAGCCTTCAAATGACACTGGGGCTCTAGCTGACAAGACTGACTACACGCGTGTGAGAGATGCTGAGCCAGAGACATCCAACAAAGGTCGGTCCAGATTCTGGACCCACAGAATCTGAGATAATAAATGTTTGCTGTTAAAGAGCACAGGGGACTGCATGTAAGGGCTATGGGATGAAAATGGATGCAACTGAGTGACGGATACACATAGGTTCATTATACCTTTGTATATGTTTGAACTCATCTAAGATATAAAAAAGAAAAAAAAACATCTCACAAATTAAATCACACATGCGTGTGTTAAAAGCTAACATGTACTTTTAAAAAATGCTTTCCAAAATGCTATAGCAATACCTTCTATTACTATCAAAAACAAATTAAATCAAACATAGTTGCTTTAAAACTGTTTAAACACCTTTAGGTAGCCAGTTATAATCTAGATGCAGTGTAAACTTCTGAAGAACTTACTTGGTGTGAAAGCAAATCTGTGCTTGCATAATTCACAGTATTCTTTTCGACTGTGTTTCAGCCACTGAACTAAGCTGCAATTACAAACATATTCATAAGTACAGTATTTATGACAAGGAAATTTTGAGGTTTCACTGAAAACTCATATTGCTTTACTAAAGTTTTACATATCACAGAACTTTCACAATTTTAAATTCAGAGTATCTTTAACTTATTTTTAATCACTGATGCCCTAGAAGAGTACAGAATTATAACAAAGAAAGATAAAAAAACACATGTTTCTACTACTAAAAAGCAACTGAGATTAAACTGAACTATTAATGTAAACTGTAATCTCCTCAAAGATAACTGAATATAAAAAGAATCTCCAAGCATCAGCATCAGTTCTAACACTGGTTTAATAACAACTGGCCTATCACTAATTGGCTGGCTATGCCACCGAGAAGTTAACCTTTCAGTTATGCTTCAGTTTCCTCATGTGAATGACAGTAATACGCCACCTCACAGTTCTGCTGTAAGGATTAAATGAGCTAAAATGTACAGAAGCACTGAGTATTCTCTGACACAAAGCATTTCCTCAATGTAAGCTATAACCATCCTAAGCAAAACCAGAAAACCGTACTACTCCCCATGAACATAGAAGCTCCCCACAGCAGAAACAGACAAACGGGCAAAAGACAACCCTAAACGACGTGGCTTGGTAATAAGGAACAGGAGTAATCTCCAACACAGTAAAGAAAATNACAGTTCTGCTGTAAGGATTAAATGAGCTAAAATGTACAGAAGCACTGAGTATTCTGACACAAAGCATTTCCTCAGTGTAAGCTATAACCATCCTAGGCAAAACCAGAAAACCGTACTACTCCCCATGAACACAGAAGCTCCCCACAGCAGAAACAGACAAACGGGCAAAAGACAACCCTAAACGACGTGGCTTGGTAATGAGGAACAGGAGTAATCGCCCAACACAGTAAAAAAAATTTTTAATATCTAGTTACAGAAAAAGTCATTGAAACAATTCCCTTTATTATACAGATGACAAAAGTGAAGCTCAGGCAAAAAGTTTCCGAAAGGATGACTCACCATTCTTGATGGATAAACTTAATACTGCCAGTACACACACAAGGATGATAAAGAGGTTTCTCAGGTGTTCCTTCTGACCGACACACTCTACATATATCTATTAATAAAAAAAGAAAACTTGAGTTATTTTGGCTGTAACTTATAAAAAATTAATAGACCACCAAAAACTAAAATATTGTTTGTCAAAGTAAAACTCTGTCACTACATAAAACATCATCAACATTATGGAGAACGGAAAAGGGTGAGCAAGATGATAATCAAATATATCTGAAACTTAAAATCCCTAAAGGTCAACTGTTTCTTTGTATGAGAGTTCTGTAAATAAATAAAAATTGAAAATGATAGAAACAGTGGTTTTCTTTAAAACTGCATGGTGCTTAGTCGCTCAGTCGTGACACCTCTTTGTGGCCCAACAGACTATAACTATCCAGGCTTCTCTGTCCAAGGAATTCTCCAAGCTCAAGAATACTGAAGTGTGTTGCCACGACCATCTCCAGGGGATCTTACTGACTTCAGGATCGAACCCAGGTCTCCTGCATTGCAGGCGAATTCTTTACCATCTGAGCCACCATGGAAACTGCAAAAATCAATCACTATTCTTCTCCTAACATTTTAAAGTCCTAAGTCCAGTCCTAAATTTAAACGTCACAAAAACGTTATCTCAGGACTTACAGAAACAGCAGTGAGTGGCCCTGGGGACAACCTTCCACTAGACAGAGACACTGTAACAGACACACACACAATCAGGGTGTGGAGGGGGCATCCTCAAGACCACAAAGGCCAGAGAGAACAGCCAGAGGCCGCCTGAAGCAGAAACTACGGGAGTGCAGGGATACGGGTCTGCCGCCATAGGGCAGCAGCTCCTCCTCACGCTCCTGCCCCAAGCGGTTCTAACTGCACCTCAGTCAGTCTGCCTGGGGTGGTGGGTGACACGCAGGGGACGTGCCATCAAGCTCTCTCGTTCATCAATGTGGTCCTTCCACGGGGCCACCTACCAAAACCTGGTCGTGACTTTCATTTAGAACGGCTTCTCAGCGAACCACCAAGGTCAAATACCAACCCCAAGGTGGGAATGTGAGGGGCAACAGGCAGTGTGAACAAGGGGCAGGGATTTGATCAAACTTCTGGTGTACTCTCTTACAGGGAATTCCTCATTAATGAGTAACAACTGCAACCCAGAGCCTATCTCTAACGGATTTAATAATGAAATCTCCAGCACCCGTCCGACTGGAAGCAAACAAGCTGAGCAGTGTGTGGTGCGGTTCTGGCCACTTGAGAGCATCACAGACTTGTGACTGCTCATCTTGGGCGGCTAAACAATATTTGTCGAAGTTAAGGCTATCAAGCCCTCGGGGTAACCTACGGTTAGCACACTAGTCTCCCTGTTATCTATAAACCAGACAAATCGCTTCAGCAAGACAGAAAAGCAACTCACCACCACCGAGGAAAAAGCTATCAAAAGTGTTAATCCCGGTTCCCATGGAGTAGAGTTATCTGAATTGTATCAAATTAAGCACAGACTGCACCACTGTGCCTTTAAATTTCAGTTCTAGAACCAGACACTGCAGTTACCATCATCGGAAGGACTTTGCTTTCCGGTAAGCTACCAGTACATTACCGGAAATAACACTGGCAGTTGGCATCGTTTATGGAGAGACAATATGGGATCAAAATCTCTTTGAACCTCCCTTTTACACCTTCATCCTTAATTAATAAAAACATCCATGGCAACAGCTTTCATTCAGGTCCGTTGTGCATCAATCTAAGACTTTGAGCTCAGGCGGTGCAGTAGGAACTTCCCAGCCATGGCATCTAATCGGCCTCCGCAAAGTTCCAACACAAAACAGAATCACGGTCCCATGCCATGATTTCCAGCAGCAGTGTGCAGGCAGCTCCCACACTTCAGCCCAGGAAAACCAGGCTAGGAGCCAGGAGGGCGAGGAGAAGCAGGGCATGGGGATAGGGGCGGAGGATCCCCATCCATAAACCCGCGCAGCCGATCACACCGTATTTTAACTGCACCGAACTCAACACCCTGCCATTGAAGCTGGACACTACCTCGGCTGCTTCCCTCATAGCTCAGTCGGTAAACAATCTGACTGCAATGGAAAGACCCAGGGTCAATCCCTGGGTCAGGGAGATCCCCTAGAGAAGGAAATGGCAATCCACTCCAGTATTCTTGCCTGAAGAATTCCAGAGACAGAGGAGGCTGGTACAGTCTATGGGGTCACAAGAGTTGGACACAACTTAGCAACTAAACCACCACCACCTCGGCTGCTGGTACTAGATGTGCCATGCAGTGGATCCGCCTTAAAGAATTTTAAGTGGGCTCATTTCAATCACCAGACCTCCAGAGACCAGTTCTGTTTTTCACCACTGCCTCCCCCGCCTTGGGTCGAGAGTAACAAGTCTGCTACCCCTTGGTTGGGGTAGTCCATTACCAGGCTTCCTCTACGGAACCAAATCTGGGTTCCCCATCACCCAATTCCCAGTTGCCTTGGTCAGCACAACAACTTAACGGGGCCACAGGACATGCACTCCTGGTGACCTAGAATCATCAGAGCTGAGCTGCAGATGCCCACAGGTATGGATGAGTTCTAGAATGACCACGGTTCTGCAGGTAGCAGCCAAACTTGCACTCAAAGTCATTCGCTATGTCGGGGTACCAGTGGAAATGCCTAGACCTCTGTGGATTAACTTTAGAGACAGGCATATGCCTTCGCAAGATCCCCCACTTACTGGGCATCTGAGTGCAAGTGTGGGCGGGCAGGTGCAGTCACAGGGCAAGTGGTTCCACCTCTTCCTGTCTCCTCCACCAGCTCTCAAGCAGCCGTGGGGGCAGGAAGTAGGGGGCAGCAGAGACAGCGTGGCAGGCAGGACACAGGGCAGAGGGAGGCGGTGGCAACACCACTGGCCTCCCATCGCCCTGCAGAAACATGGTGACTGGCAGCCAGCAGTTATGCGGCGAAGGACTGGGGTGGGACCAGGGAGAGCCTTTGTTGGCACACTTGGCCAGTGGAACACAGGGAGATAACACGCGGAACACTACCAAGGAGCGGGCAAATGGCTGCCGGTCAGCCTGACTCCTCCTAGATACGCACACCGCCAAGGCCCCTAGGGCTCACGGGCGCTGCGGGCAGGAATATCGCGGAGACTGCGGGGTGCGCCCATCCACTCGGGCACCACAGTTCCCCACACTCCACAGGACGGCTGCAAGGGGCAGGCAGGGCTAGAGTTGAGCGCGATTGCGAAGACTGGATCTCCATTAGATCCAGACACTGATTTTCAGAAGATTCCATCCTTCTGAAGGACAAACCAAGGAACACAAAACTAAGCAAACACAACAAATCTAAATCAGGCCCCGGAGCTCTGCTCAACAGAGTCTACAGTACAGAACTGGGACTCACCGGGACCCTGCAAGGTCAAAACTCTCTCCGCTCTAACACCAAGAGTCTCCTCTCACTGTCTTGCCAGTGTACAGTGGCGGTTTCCAGAAGCTACAGAACACAACTGTTTGAATGTAGCTGCTTCCCACTAAACCAAACATTTAAAAGACACGCAAATATAAAACAAATCTACTCTTCTCACCAATGTTCTGGCTTTAGAATATATGGTTATTTTCATGAAGAAAAGTGTATATTAACACATAATGAGTGTGTTAAGTGAATAAAAATTTCTAAATGTTTTTATTCTCTTATATGGCAAATAAAAAGTTCTTCTGAGTCTTTCAGAAGAGTTTACAGGGATCCTGAGACCAAAAAAGTTTGAGCACCACTGCCCTATATAATTTTTTTCCCCACAGCAAAACTGACAGTAACTATGACTCTCTCAAAATGCACATGTATACAATATTATTATTTTATCAGGGACTTCACAAGCTCCACTGATTATATAAAAGGAAAGAGAAGGGAACATGTAGGCTTCTAAATCATCTTGTTTTAGAATCTTGGAACTCTTTTACATAATAATAAAAGTGGAAACCAAACAGTCAAAGTAGAAAATAAGCCAAAGACAAATGAACCTGAGTATATCAAGCTTAATCACAGAAAATAATTATTTTAGAGACTTTATAACATGATCATACATCCCTAGTAGGCTATATCCCAAGACAAAAGGGACTATAGAGACAACCTAAAGAGAACTCAGTAATCATCATGTTAATAGCAATAATACTGACAGGCATTTTTATTTATTTATTTTTTTGGCTACACCAAACAGCATGTGGGGTCTTATTCCCCCAGCCAGGCATAGAACCTGTGCCCCCTGCAGAGGAAGTGTGGAGTCTTAACCACTGGGCTACCAGGGAAGCCCCTTGACAGGCCTTTTAAAACTTGGGAGGATAAAGACAGTAAGCAGTATGATAGTGGTATTATGGTTAGTTTTTTAAATAAGTTATTATCTCTTATGGGCTTCCCTGGTGGCTCAGAAGTTAAAGCGTCTGCCTCCAATGCAGGAGACCCAGGTTCAATCCCTGAGTCGGGAAGATCCCCTGGAGAAGGAAATAGCAATCCACTCCAGTATTCTTGCCTGGAGAATCCCATGGACAGAGAAGCCTAGTAGGTTACAGTCCACGGGGTCACAAAGAGTCGGACACGACTGAGCGACTGCACCTTCACCTATTATCTCTTAGAATACATAAGTATTTACTGATGAAAAGATATCATATTTGGGATTTCCTTTAAAACAACCCAGTAAAAGTGTGGGGAAGCAAGAGGGAAAGAGTTGAGATAAAAGAACTGTCAGCCCTGCTTGTATCTGCTGAATCTAGATGCTGGCAATATGATGGCTTACTACATTGATCTACTTGTGAGAGTTTGAAATTTATATAATTAAACTTTTAAACTATATATATCAAAGATTAAACATGCAATTTGGAAATATCATAGCTGAACTTTTACTTAACACTACCAAGTCCAATTTTATCACGAAGTTCTTTAGTAGGGGGACTTAGCATGTGGTTTATTTAATACACACAAACACAAATGTGAAAACTTTTGTTAGCAATTTTCCTATTTTAGTGATCATGTTTTAAAAAATGTGTTAAGGGATTTCCCTGGTAGTCTAGTGGTTATGATTTGGAGCTCCTAACACAGGGGACATGGAGTCAATCCCTGGTCAGGAAACTAGAATTTCACATGCCACACAGCAAGGCCAAAAAAAAAAAATGTGTTCAAACTTCAGTGTCTATAGCCTCATCAGGGAAAGAAAGCAGAGTAAGATCTAAGTAATCTGTCTCAACATTCCTAAAGGTCTATTTCTATGAAACCAACAATCCAATTCTAATTTAAAACCATTTAATCTAAATGACTCTAAAAGAATTTGATCCAAGAAACAATATCACACATCTCTTCTGTAGTACTGACTCTGTCTTTTCTCACACGATAAAGTTGTGACTACATGAGTTTTGTTCAAGCGTACTTTCTGTATGAATATTTCCCTAAATGGAAAGGCAAAGACTGTTTCTCTAAATCATCCAGAATGGTGACAAGCCTCAGCTATACAACACTTTAAGGCAAACTCTGACCGTTTAGTAGGCCCCGAGCCACACACCATGAAATTAAAAGACGCTTACTCCTTGGAAGAAAAGTTATGACCAACCTAGATAGCATATTCAAAAGCAGAGATATTACTTTGCCGACAAAGGCCCGTCTAGTCAAGGCTATGGTTTTTCTAGTGGTCATGCATGGATGTGAGAGAGTTGGACTGTGAAGGAGGCTGAGCGCCGAAGAATTGATGCTTTTGAACTGTGGTGTTGGAGAAGACTCTTGAGAGTCCCTTGGACTGCAAGGAGATCCAACCAGTCCATTCTGAAGGAGATCAGCCCTGGGATTTCTTTGGAAGGAATGATGCTAAAGCTGAAACTCCAGTACTTTGGCCACCTCGTGAGAAGAGTTGACTCATTGGAAAATACTCTGATGCTGGGAGGGATTGGGGGCAGGAGGAGAAGAGACGACAGAGGATGAGATGGCTGGATGGCATCACTGACTCGATGAACGTGAGTCTGAGTGAACTCCGGGAGATGGTGATGAACAGGGAGGCCCGGCGTGCTGCGATTCATGGGGTCGCAAAAAGTAGGCCACGACTGAG
>SJYW01010380.1:62733-96592 GCA_006410735.1 Raphicerus campestris
GGGGGGGGGCGGGCGGAAGGGCGGGGCGCCTCCGCGACGTGTGTCGTCACTTCCGATAGCGCCGCTGTGCGCATGCTCAGTGGGCGGTGGCCGCGGGGGCGTTGAGGGACGTTCCCTCCCCAGCCCCTAACTCCCTCCACAGCCCGCGGGGTGTTCACTGTCGTGGGCCGCGGGCCACCTGGGCTTTGTCCAGAGGGCTGCGCGGCCGCAGAGGCTGAAACCTTAGAAGGAGCTGAACTCTAATGACACTGAGGTGGGGGCGGGGGGGCGACGACAGGAAGGCACGGGGCCAAGGGAGGAGGGCAGCGGGAGCGAGCCCTGCACCAGCCGCCGCACCGCGGTGCACCACACAGGCGGGCCTCGGGGCTGAAGAGCTACCTGGGCGCCTGTGAAAAGACGAGTCCAGCGCCCGGCTCCACTCCCCTCTTCCTGCCTGAGACGCTGGTGTCGTCGAGTGTCTGGAGTCGGTCGAGGAATAGGCACTTTTGTTCCGCACCTGTGGGCAGTTCTGATGCACGTTTTGAAGAAGTGCTAAAATGTCATTAGTATGAGAAAGGCAAGTCCTCTAACTTTAGCTAGATCCCTCCCCCAGGAGACTTCTTCATTTGACTGGAAGGACCGGTAAAATAAACTGCTTAGGCTGGAGGCTGTAACATCCGCTTCGAAGGGAAATTGGTTCAAACCGTGAAGTGAAAATTTGTTATTAAGGGGGCTTCCATGGTGGATCAGAAGGTAAAGCGCCTGCCTGCAATGCAGGAGACAGGGGTTTGATCCCTGGGTCGGAATATCCCCTGCAGAAGGAAATGGCAACCCACTCCAATACTCTTGCCTGGAAAATTCCATGGACAGAGGAGCTTGGTGGGCTACACTCTATGGGGTCGCAAAGAGTCGGACACGACTGAGCGACTTCACTCACTTTGTTATTAAGTGTCACAGCCATCAGCGATTTCTGCCCTCAAAATATGAATCTCAAACTGCAATCCACTGGATGTTGCTACCCCGACCCCGCCTTTGATTGCTCAGGAGCTGGGGGAAATGCAAGGTGAATAAGGAAACGGAGTTGACACCCCGTCCCTCATAGCTGAATTGCATGTGAAAGGAATGAATTCAGTGAGCCCAGAGGGTTGCATCTTCCCATACCTAGAATGCTAAATTCCTTAACTTGATAACCTAATCTTTGATCAGACCGCGAGTTCCCTAGGTTGCAAATTTGCATATAACCTTACTTTTCCCACCTGCCTTCTTGGAGCAGATTTCTCAGAGCTACTGAGATGCTTTCTCCCTGGCTTCGGGTCCTAAACATTCCCACCAGGTAACTCTCTATTTTCAGGTTGTGATTACATCTTTTTAGTCGACAGGTTGTGCACAGGGCTTGATACATTGAGCTGTGGATGTTTACCTGGCCAGAGGTGAATTGCTTCTGCCTGATGAAAGACAGCCCTGCCTGGATCAGCACACAGCTTTCCTCACTGTAATTCCTGCTTTTTACTCTAAAGGAAGAACTGTCACACAACATTGTAAATCAACCATACTCCAATTTAAAAGAAAAAAAAAAACCTATTTAGAAAATACAAGTTATGTCACCGTATTTGAATTGCCTGAGTAGAATTAGAGATACCGGTAATCCCAAGAAAATATATTTTAAAGACTATTTAAATGAATTGCAAAAATAAGAATGCTACCAATACTTTTTCTGCCTGTGAGAGTGAAGAAATTGGGAAGATCCCTGCTTCCTGCAAGCCTCATCAATCAGGAGACTTAGATTAAAGATAATTGAGCCCTTCCAGAAAAACAAAAGCCTTTGAAGACTAATGCCATTGATTTTTCCAGTCACTCGTGTTGCCCAAGGTGGGAAAGAATTCAAATTCTTGACGCAATAATGGAGGCCCACCAATTTCAAGGGCTGACCTTGAGAGTTAAACATATTTAAACTTCCTTAAATATGTTTGGATTGTATTGTCTCCCAAGAAATTGTATCTGAAGGAGGCTCATACCTCAGTCCCCACTCCTCCCATCCAACATGTGGAGCAAACACATCCCTTCTAAGGCCTGTGGCAGGGCACGTCCCACTCAGCTCAGACCAGGGCCGCAGTTCACCACTACTAGCTCAGACCCAGTCTCAGGTGTCATAAAGCAAAAGGGCAGAGGATTCTAAGAGGTAGACTTTGAGATTTACTGAGGGGCATGCTAGTGGTCTGTCAGAGCAGGTGTGTGAACCTCCAGGCAGTAGAACAGGGTTAGAATTGGAGGAATGTATGTGGTGTGGGTGGAGGGCTCCCCGCCTTTGTCTTTATGTCTTTCTGTGGTGCTCTAAGGAAAGTTACTTCAAGAATCAAGCACTGCTCCACCGTTTTTTCATTCAGCTTTTGGAGTTTAAAGATAGGAGTAATCAACATTTGCTGAGTCCTCACTGTGTCAGGCAGTGGTCCTTAGAACAGGGCCTTGGAAATAAAGTCACTAAGACATCGGATGCAGTTAACCGTTGACAGGAACCCAGCTAAGCCCGTAGACAAAGGGAGGAGTGCCCTGCTGACATGAACAAACTGTGACAAGTGCAGTGGTCCAGGGGGCCTCCGGAACTGCTGGAACTAGAGTCCTCTCTGCCCGCACCCCTCCACTCTGCTTCATTCTGTACATCAGCTTCTCACTGTCAGACCAGCCTCCTCCACGCGGCTAGGGACTGATAGCTCTCAAGGTCATATCTTCAGCTTCTCCANAAAAAATTTTAACATTGACTAATCACTTGCAGAGTGCCAGGCACAGTCCAGTGAACTTGACCCACATTAACTCATTCAATTCTCCACAGTCTGAAGGGAACACTCAGGTCCAATGAGTTACTCAGTGAAGTGGGCTCATATGGCACTTAGAACCTGTGTCAGTAACAAGCTGTGAGTTCTCGACTCACAAGGGATTCTGTGAGTCTCCATCAGAGGTGCCCTACACCCTGTANCTGAAGGGAACACTCAGGTCCGATGAGTTACTCAGTGAAGTGGGCTCATATGGCACTTAGAACCTGTGTCAGTAACAAGCTGTGAGTTCTCGACTCACAAGGGATTCTGTGAGTCTCCATCAGAGGTGCCCTACACCCTGTATCCCTGAGTTCAGATGGGTGTTTAACCTGTGATGCTTCAGACCCACTTCTCCTGGGGTGGTCCTCAGAGGTGCCCCCCTTGCACTGCACAGTACCTCACTCCCTCCTTAACAGGACCGCAAGGACTCCTCTCCTGACTATCTCCCATCTAGGTATTCATCGAAACCCTGAATATACAAACTGGCAACAGCCAGGCCGTATATGACAATAGAACCCTGACCACAACCTGCTGCAAACAACCCGGGGAAGCCAAACCACAACCACTGCAGCAAGCAACCCAGACGGTCAGCATCCCTAATTTTTGGCCCCGTTTCCAGTGCAGGACCAATCAGAGAACGCCAAATAAGCAATCCTAGCCAATCATACAGGATGACCCCCCACCCCCACCCCCTTAGGCAGCCTCCAGTTTCCCCTGACAACAGCTTCGGATCAGGGCGCACCTGCAGGCTTCCCGTTCTCTTTTTAGCGCTCGGCCACTCCTCCCCGTGTCTTTGAGCCTCTGCCAAACACTGGAGGGTGGCTGACTGCTCCATCAGCAAGCTCTGAATAAGCAGCCTTTGTTTTTCTCTTTGGGTGATCTTTGCTTATGTCCACCTCTTTTTGGTTTTAGCTGGCCCTCACCTCCTGTTGATGCCCTGACGGCCCCTGCCCTTCAGATAACCTTCACCACTCTCTGAGGCCTGGGTCCCCCCAGTCTCAAATGTGTCCCGTTTCTGCACGAGTGACCCAGTCTAAGAAGCGTCTCATCAATTTTCCTGCAGTGACTCATCAATTCCCTCCTCAGGCCCCACGCTTCCGCAGGCAGGTGAGACCACCAATCACGGACTGACACCCACTGAGCCTCATTTTAGCCCCAGAACCCGGCGAGCAGTTGCCATAGCGATAGATGAAGCAGGCAGACGGGATGGCGGCTAGCTCCAACCAGCCCACTTCCGCCGGGGCGACCGAGCTGGTCCACCCCGGGGTCCTCACCTCCTCCCCGCCCCCTACCACAGAGCGCAAAGGGGCTGGGGGTGGGGATTGTTCGTGCGGAGCACTCTAGGATCCTTGGCTTAGCAACACCCCTTAGGTTGGCTATCAAAGGTAGGCGTCGCTAGGTTGTGTCATTTAGACTGTGTTGCTTAGCAACGAAGCAACAAACAACGTAAATTGAATCTCTGTCGAGTCTGAGCGAATGTCTTGTTTACGTGGACTCAATCTCAGCGCGCTTGGTCGAGGTGGGGATGGGGGCGGTCTAAACCTATTCGAATAGAGCATACACGCAACAGGGTAAAAAGTGCGCAGAGCTTAAGTGCAACGTCTTGGAAACTTGTAACTTGGGCACCCAGATCAAGACCCAGAACATTTCCAGGACCGCTCAGAATTCACTCCCGCCTTCCCAATCAATGCCCACTGCCCCGCACATGGGTGGGATTTCCATCACCATCCATTTGTTCTGCCCATTATTATTACTATATATTTCAGGTGTACAGCATTGCAATTCGACGTTTTATAATTTTTATACTCTACAGTGAAGTGAAAATCGCTCAGTCAGTCCGACTCTTTGCGTCCTCATGGGCTATACAGTCCATGGAATTCTCCACTCCAGAACACTGGAGTGGATAGCCTTTCCCTTCTACAGGGGATCTTTCCAACCCAGGGATGGAACCCAGGTCTTCCGCACTGCAGGCAGATTCTTTACCAGCTGAGCCGCAAGGGAAGCCCTATACACTACAAGGTGATCACCATTATAATAGTTACCATCAGTCACTGTACAACTGACCCTATTTTACCCATTTCCTTCACTCCCAACCCACTTCCCCACTGGTTACTGCTAATCTGATTTCTGTAATCTGTGAGCTGGTTTTTATTTTGCTTGTTTGTTTTTAAGATTCCACATATGAGTATTTGTCTTTCTCCATCTGCCTTATTTTTTCCCCACCAGTCACTTCTGAGCCTGAGAGTTAGGGCATCTCAGGGCCAGGGGGACCCAGACAGCTCACTGGATCTCGACCGCAGACATTAGAAGTGTTTCCCCCAGACGGTGTTTCATTTCTTTCCAATTATTTCCCTCTTCTAATTTAAAAAACAACGAATTTGAAATAATTTTAGACATGACAGAAAAGTCTGGGTAATTGTACAAATTCTCATATACATTACACCCACGTTCCCCAAATGTTAATGCTGGCTTAGCCAGTCTCTCTATCCAGACATGGATAATTTAGATATAAGTGTACACATTAAATATATCCTTTTTAATATGTATAATATAAGCCAGTTGAAAGTAGATTGTAGACATGTTGCCTCTTTACCCCTAAATACTTCACTATATGTTTCCTTTTTTATTTCAAAGGACACTTCCTACATAACCATAGCACACTTATCAAAAAGAAAAAATTAACATTGGTACACCATTGTTGTACAACCTACAGACCTTATACACATCTTGCCATGAAAAATATCCTTTTACTAAGTTGCCATTTTTAAAAATTATTTTTATTATGGTACAATGCATTACATTTTACCATTTTAGCCATTTTAAAGTGTACAATTTGTGGCATTAAGTACATTTCTTATGTTATACAACCATCACCACTGTCTTAGTCCATGTGGAATGCTACAATAAAAATAAAAATACCACAGGCCGGCTGGGTGGCTAGAAACAGAAATCTCCTTCTCACAGATCTAGAAGCTGGAAGTCACTGACCAAGGGGCGGGTAAAGCTGCTTTCTGTTTCACAGACTGCCGTCTTCTCACGGTGCCCGATAGTGAGACACTGCAATATTAGATACTTCTCAGGTGTCCAATACTTTGACCACCTGATCTGAAGAGCTGACTCAGTGGAAAAGACTCTGATGTTGGGAAAGACTGACGGCAGGAGGAGAAGGGGACAACAGAGGATGAGATGGCTGGATGGCATCACCGACTCAATAGATGTGAATCTGGGCAAACTTTGGGAGTTGGTGATGGACAGGGAAGGCTGGCGTGCTGCAGCCCATGGGGTCGCAAAGAGTCAGACACGAAAGAACAACACCAATCCATTTCTAGTACTTGCTCATCATCCTAAACTGAAACTCTGTATTGACTGACCCATGACTCCCCATCCCTGCCCGCCTCCACCCCACACACACCCTCCTGCCACCCCTGGTAACCACTGTCTAGGCTGCTTCTATGAATCTGACTCTTCTAAGTAAATACTTCATAAAAGTGGAATTACACAATATTTTTCATTTTTTCGCTGGATTATTTCATTAAGCATAATGTCCTTGAGGTTCATCCATGCTGTGGCATGACTAATGTCCTTTATAAAGAAAGGAGGAAACAATGTTTTTTCCTGGTCCAGGATTCAATCCAGAATTCAGCTTGCATTCAGCTGTCACGTCTCTTTAGTCCCCTTGAATAAGCAACAATTGCCATACTTTTAGATACTTTTGGAGGGTGCAGGCCAGTTGCTTTGGAAAGCATCTCTCACTTTGACTTGCTTGGTGTTTCCTCACAATGAAACTCAGGTTATGTGTTTCGGGCACGCTGCGTCCTTGTGTTGCAATCGTATCAGGGCCACCTGTTGTCCGTTTGTCTCATCACTGGTCACATTAACTTTGATCACTCGGTTAAGATGGTGGCCAGGTTTCTCCACTGTGAAGTTACAATTTTCCCTTTTGTAGTATCGTTTGGGGAAAGAACTTGAGACCATGTACAAATCCTGTTTCTCATTACATTTTCACCTCCCAGCTGTAGCATACATTAATGATTCTTCCTGACAGGATTGTTACTATGGTAGTTCCAAATAGTATTGTCTAATCCTATCATCCCTTCATTAGTCAACATTCTACCATAAGGAAGCACTTTCCCTTCTCCCATATGTATTTGTTTATTTTTTATTTACATAATTATATCCATATGGACTTGTGGATTCTTACTTTAGATTATGCTTATAATAGAATCAAGGAAGAATAGTTATAATTTAATGATATCGTTATCTCAGATTTTCCAATGGGAGCTGTCCAAGCTTTTGTCCTTCTAATATGTTCCTCAGATTCTTTGGTACTTCCTCACTGTCTGGAGGAATAATACTTGGGGGGCACGTCTTCTGTCTTTTCTGGCTGAACCTTGAAACCAGCCATTTCACTACGGAGTTCTGATTCCTTTTAATGGAGCACAGTATTCGGAACCACCAGATTTGGGTACTAGGTAAGCATCAAGTCCCTCTTAGTGGGTAGAATGGGAGAAGCCAGCATTAGCTCTATGACACTTAGCTTTTACAGATGACTTCTCACAGTTCTGGTCCTCAGTTGGCTGCTGAGCTGCAGATACTATAAATCATGAGTTCGCTCTAGGAGGTGGACTATTGGTGACTGATTTTCTTTTTTTCTTTGGCTACAGGGCATGTGGGATCTCACTTCCCTGAGCAGGATTGAACCCATGCCCCCTGCACAGGACTTGTGAGGTCTTAACCACTGGACTGCCAGGGAGGTCACTGATTTTCTTCATTTTCAAGGTATATGTATTCATGTTTTCAGCCCTCCCAGGTGGCTCAGTGGAACAGAATCCACCTGCCAATGCAGGAGATATGGGTTCCACTCCTGGGAGAGGAAGATCCCCTGGAGAAGGACATGGCAACCCACTCCAGTACTCTTGCTTGGACAATCCCATGGACAGAGGAGCCTGTCAGCCAACTGTCCATGGAGTCACAAAGAGTCAGACACAACTTAGCGAGTGATGAAATAAAACAAAACNTTTTCAAGGTATATGTATTCATGTTTTCAGCCCTCCCAGGTGGCTCAGTGGAACAGAATCCACCTGCCAATGCAGGAGATGTGGGTTCCACTCCTGGGTGAGGAAGATCCCCTAGAGAAGGACATGGCAACCCACTCCAGTACTCTTGCTTGGAAAATCCCATGAATCCATGGAGTCACAAAGAGTCAGACACGACTTAGCGAGTGATGAAATAAAACAAAACATCCCTGTATTTATGTCCCGTTGCTGCTGTAACAAATTGCCACAAACTCAGTGGCTTAAAATGACACACATTTGTGATCTTCCAGTCGTGCAGATCAGAAGTATGAATGGGTTTCCTGGCCTGCAGTCAAGGATTTCTACAGGCCTAGGTTTCCTTTGTAAGCTCTAGGGGAGAATCTTTCCTTGCCTTTTACACCTTCTAGAAGTCATTTGCTGAANGTATGAATGGGTTTCCTGGCCTGCAGTCAAGGATTTCTACAGGCCTAGGTTTCCTTTGTAAGCTCTAGGGGAGAATCTTTCCTTGCCTTTTACACCTTCTAGAAGCCATTTGCTGGAGAAGGAAATGGCAACCCACTCCAGTATTCTTGCCTAGAGAATCCTGTGGACAGAGGAGCCTGGTGGGCTGCCATCTATGGGGTCGCACAGTCAGACACGATTGAAGCGTCTTAGTAGCAGCAGCAGCAGAAGCCATTTGCAAATGGTTCTGTCCCCCATCCTCCGAGCTGGCTGCTCTGTCCTCTCATTTCCTCTGACTCTGGCGCTCCTGCCCCGCCCTGCTCAGCACCACACCGCCCTGCTCAGCACCACAGGGGTTTGCTCTGTCTCCCCCTGGATGACCCAGGGTAATCACCCATCACAAGATCCTTAACTCAATCACATCTGCAAAGTCTCTTAGTTTTTTGGTTTGCCGGAGGGGTTGGCGGTGGGGTAGGGTTGGCGGGACCTTTAGCAAATGTACAGGTTGTTGGTGGGCATCTTTGGAGGCTCATTGCTCTATTCTGTATACTTAATGTATTGTTATTAATAAATAATGAACACAAATTATTGTGGTGATATAAAAGTTATAAGAAAGAAAGACCGTGGAGAAGGACATGGCAACCCACTCCAGTATCCTTGCCTGGAAAATCTCATGGTCAGAGGAGCCTGGAGGGCTGCGGTCCATGGGGTCGCAAAGAGTCGGGCACGACTGAGCGACTAACAGTTACTTTCACAAGTACAAAACAATAAAAATTCCATTAAAAAAAAGAAAGACCAAAGAGACAGCCACCCGCTTGCTCCTCCCTCAAGTCTTGATGAATCTGCCACCAGCTCCTGAAGCATCCAGCCACGTGGAGGGCAGCAGAGACGGCAACTTGTGACAACTTGTGACAAGAGGGCCCAAGCTGGCCTCAGAGGCAAAGCCCCAGGGTCACCGCTGGGCTGAATGACCCCAGACCTGGAGAGGCTCTCCTTTCAACCCCCAGCTCACCAGTGGCTCCTTCTGCTGTCTCAAATTCATGGCACAACTGAAGTGACTTAGCAGAGCATTTCAGAGCAAACTCAGGACCCTGTGGGGCACCTGGGGCTGGGTTCTACCTGAGTGGCTGGGTTGCCCGGCACNATTCTTACTTTAGATTATGCTTATAATAGAATCAAGGAAGAATAGTTATAATTTAATGATATCATTATCTCAGATTTTCCAATGGGAGCTGTCCAAGCTTTTGTCCTTCTAATATGTTCCTCAGATTCTTTGGTACTTCCTCACTGTCTGGAGGAATAATACTTGGGGGGCACGTCTTCTGTCTTTTCTGGCTGAACCTTGAAACCAGCCATTTCACTACGGAGTTCTGATTCCTTTTAATGGAGCACAGTATTCGGAACCACCAGATTTGGGTACTAGGTAAGCATCAAGTCCCTCTTAGTGGGTAGAATGGGAGAAGCCAGCATTAGCTCTATGACACTTAGCTTTTACAGATGACTTCTCACAGTTCTGGTCCTCAGTTGGCTGCTGAGCTGCAGATACTATAAATCATGAGTTCGCTCTAGGAGGCGGACTATTGGTGACTGATTTTCTTTTTTTCTTTGGCTACAGGGCATGTGGGATCTCACTTCCCTGAGCAGGATTGAACCCATGCCCCCTGCACAGGACTTGTGAGGTCTTAACCACTGGATTGCCAGGGAGGTCACTGATTTCCTTCATTTTCAAGGTATATGTATTCATGTTTTCAGCCCTCCCAGGTGGCTCAGTGGAACAGAATCCACCTGCCAATGCAGGAGATGTGGGTTCCACTCCTGGGTGAGGAAGATCCCCTAGAGAAGGACATGGCAACCCACTCCAGTACTCTTGCTTGGAAAATCCCATGAATCCATGGAGTCACAAAGAGTCAGACACAACTTAGCGAGTGATGAAATAAAACAAAACATCCCTGTATTTATGTCCCGTTGCTGCTGTAACAAATTGCCACAAACTCAGTGGCTTAAAATGACACACATTTGTGATCTTCCAGTCGTGCAGATCAGAAGTATGAATGGGTTTCCTGGCCTGCAGTCAAGGATTTCTACAGGCCTAGGTTTCCTTTGTAAGCTCTAGGGGAGAATCTTTCCTTGCCTTTTACACCTTCTAGAAGTCATTTGCTGAAGAAGGAAATGGCAACCCACTCCAGTATTCTTGCCTAGAGAATCCTGTGGACAGAGGAGCCTGGTGGGCTGCCATCTATGGGGTCGCACAGTCAGACACGATTGAAGCGTCTTAGTAGCAGCAGCAGCAGAAGCCATTTGCAAATGGTTCTGTCCCCCATCCTCCGAGCTGGCTGCTCTGTCCTCTCATTTCCTCTGACTCTGGCGCTCCTGCCCCGCCCTGCTCAGCACCACAGCGGTTTGCTCTGTCTCCCCCTGGATGGCCCAGGGTAATCACCCATCACAAGATCCTTAACTCAATCACATCTGCAAAGTCTCTTAGTTTTTTGGTTTGCCGGAGGAGTTGGCGGTGGGGTAGGGTTGGCGGGACCTTTAGCAAATGTACAGGTTGTTGGTGGGCATCTTTGGAGGCTCATTGCTCTATTCTGTATACTTTATGTATTGTTACTAATAAATAATGAACACAAATTATTGTGGTGACATAAAAGTTATAAGAAAGAAAGACCGTGGAGAAGGACATGGCAACCCACTCCAGTATCCTTGCCTGGAAAATCTCATGGTCAGAGGAGCCTGGAGGGCTGCGGTCCATGGGGTCGCAAAGAGTCGGGCACGACTGAGCGACTAACAGTTACTTTCACAAGTACAAAACAATAAAAATTCCATTAAAAAAAAGAAAGACCAAAGAGACAGCCACCCGCTTGCTCCTCCCTCAAGTCTTGATGAATCTGCCACCAGCTCCTGAAGCATCCAGCCACGTGGAGGGCAGCAGAGACGGCAACTTGTGACAACTTGTGACAAGAGGGCCCAAGCTGGCCTCAGAGGCAAAGCCCCAGGGTCACCGCTGGGCTGAATGACCCTGCTCTCCTTTCAACCCCCAGCTCACCAGTGGCTCCTTCTGCTGTCTCAAATTCATGGCACGACTGAAGTGACTTAGCAGAGCATTTCAGAGCAAACTCAGGACCCTGTGGGGCGCCTGGGGCTGGGTTCTACCTGAGTGGCTGGGTTGCCCGGCGCACTGTGGTGGAGTTTAACCTGTACCTGTGCGCTGCGTCTACTGTCGTCTACACTGCCGTCTCCCTATGCAACCCCTCCGTTGGCCCTCCTGGGCCCACCCGCCCGGCTGGGGTCCCACGTGATCCCGGGGCCCCCCAACATCACCACCCCCCAACTCTAGCTCCCGTCCGGTTCGCTTCTTCTTTCTCCGCGACCCCTAATCAGTAGTGCTCCGAACGCTGCTGTTTGCTTTTCTCCCTCAAACAAACATTGTCTTTCCGTGAACCTCCCGCCCCTCGGCCGCCCCTTTGATTTGAGCCGGTCGGGCTGCGAGAGTCGGGAGGGTTCAGCTGACTCTGCGCCCCTTTCCCTGCGGCCCTCCCCCGTCCTGGGGGAATCGCACCCACCCCAGGACACCGACCCTCTCGGCCCCAAGGCGCCCGCGGGTCTCCTCTCTCCTCCCGCGAGCCGGAGATCGGCAGCCACCCACCCCGCAAGGACCCGATCCAGGGGTTGCCGCCGCCACCTGCGCCCTCGAGAAGCCCTTTCTGGACTGGGCGTCCCGTTACGGCTGCTTCCAGGGGTCTCCCGGGACAGCTGGGATTGCGCCTGGGGTCAAACGCCTTCGTTAGTGTCGCTGTCCCCCTTGGCCACGGACCACAGCCCTTGGGGCTTGGCAGGGGGGAGGGCCCCCCTGTACCGGGCATCCTGCCCCCCAGGGGACGCGGCTAGAAGCTCCTCAACCACCCTCTGCCGCCCCCAACCCCACCCTACCCCAGCCCATGTGGGGAAAGAGAGAAAAGGGAAAAGGGAGCCTTGATTAAAAGGTGACCAAGAGCAGGAGGCTGTTTCTAAGACGATTTTCTTGCACTTAAAACTGTTAGACCATGCACTTCCCTCCAAGGACCAGAATACCCATCTTCAGTGGGACAATTATGTCTCAGAGGACAATTATGTTTAATCCCTTTCCTGAGACCTAACTCACATAACCATGCCATTCATCCACCCAAGTGTCCGCTTCAGGGGTTTATACCTTCACAGAGTTGTGCCCTCACCATCACCATCAATTTTATAGGATTTTCCTTCCCATGAAAAGAAATCTATACCTATTAGCAGTGGCTTCCCATTCCTCCATCCCCCCCAGCCCCTGGCAAACTCTAGTCTACTTTTTTGTCTATAGATTTGACTTGTTGTTCAGTCTCTCAGTCGTGTCTGACTCTCTGCAACCCCGTGGACTGCTGCACGCCAGGCTTCCCTGTCCTTCACCATCTCCCGGAGTTTGCTCGAACTCGTGTCCATTGAGTCGGTGATGCCATCCAACCATTTCCCCTTCTGTCGCCCCCTTCTCCTCCTGACCTTTTACTTAAAGGAGATCATATAACACGTGATCTTTCGTGGCTGCCTTCTGTCCCTGAGCACAATGTTATCAAGGTCCACTGATGCTGTAGCATGGAACAGCACTTCCTTCCTATCAGCAAATAATCTTTTGCCGGGAGCCAGCATGAGAAGTCCCACCCTTGGCAAAAGTCATGAGGTTAAGGGGTCCGACAGGCAAAGGCGAGTCCGGCCTTAAGGGAGCCTCGCTGTATCTGCTCGTGCACTTGCCCCAAAACCAGAGTCTGCCTGCCTTACTGCATTGTGCTTTTCGCCTATTTTTCTGACATTAACAGGGGGCTGTCCCCCCCACACACACCTTTTTCTGGAAAAGGTTAATTTAGAGCTTTTAGATAATAAGTCTCCTGGGCATAATAAGAGTGTTTCGATCCAAAAACCACTCTGATGGCTTTCTAGCCTGCCTACAGGACTCTTACAGCTGCTCATGTGGTTGTTTGCAGCCTCCTGACTGCCAGAGGCACAGGAAGCTCAACACATCCTAGGAATGTAGGGACTTCCGAGGAGTCAAAATCATTAGAATAGGACTGATTAAGGGTTTCATTTGTTGAGCCAATACTTGCTATCAAATTTTCATATCTTTTATTTGTTGATATAGTTGGTATATATATAAAAAAAAAANGGGACTTCGGAGGAGTCAAAATCATTAGAATAGGACTGATTAAGGGTTTCATTTGTTGAGCCAATACTTGCTGTCAAATTTTCATATCTTTTATTTGTTGATATAGTTGGTATATATATATATATAAAAGTAGCAACCTAGATCCTTGAGTTAAGTACCTTCTTTGTTATAACCCACTGCACCTTTGTTCTATAGGGATGTAACTTTAGTGCTTTGAGGGTGATGCAGACTAAAGAAAAACGCTTCAGGGGAAATGAGATTAACATTCATTAAGGAAGAGAGCCGTAAAGTGTTAACAGGCCTCTTGGCCAGAAGGTAATGTAAATCACCTGAGACCTTTTGTATACAAAAAGATACACAGAAGGGGTCAGAACTGCTGCCCCTGCATGACTCTGTATCTTCCATTATGTAAACCTTAGGGTATATAAACACCTTTTAAAAATAAAGTTAAGGGGTTTTTGCACACGCTTGGCCTCCCCTGTGTCGACTCTCTCTTTCTCCCTCTCCCTCCCTCTCCTTTTCAGGCTGATCCCTTGGAATGCAGAGGCTCTCCATGTCTACTTATTTGCCTGGGCTTCTAAGACCCATGCGAGAGGGAGCCCAAGGCAGGGCACCCTCCACTATTCAAGCGGGCACCTGTGGCCTAACGTAGATGGTGCAAGTTTCTTGTCTTGAGACTTCATTAGCTTTCTGTGTAAACCAAGGAATATCAGCCTCTTTTCTCCACTAATTTTCCTACTACACTATTTCTTTCTAATCCCCCTCCATATCTTTAATTAAGCAATTAATTCCTCAGAAGCCAACTCCGTCCCCCCTTCGAATTCCCTTGGATCCGCCGGGGCTGGACCCCAGCAATCTTTCCTGGTGACTCAGAAGGTAAAGAATGTACCTACAGTGCAGGAGATCAGCATTCGATCCTGGGTCGGAAAGATCCCCTGGAGGAGGGAATGGCAACCCACTCCAGTCTTCTTGCCTGGAGAATCCCATGGTCAGAGGAGCCTGGGGAGCTACAGTCCATGGGGCTGCAAAGAGTCAGACACGACGGAACGACTAACACACACAGAATATTCCGCTGTATGGATACAGAACCTTTATTTTTCCCCATTCATTAGTTGATACACATTTGGATAATTTCCACTTTTTGGATATTGTGAATGATGCTGTTATAAACATTTATGTATACATTTTTGTGTGGACATGTGTTTTCAGTTCTCTTGGCTATATTCCCGGGAGTGGAACTGCTGGGCTCTATGGTAACTCTGACATTTCAAGTAACTGCCAAAGACCTAATTCTAGATATCTGGGGAAGAAGGAGGTGGGGCAAGGTCAAAAAGCAGATGAATAGACCTGCAACAGCACAGAATAAATGACCTCCCAGGTGTTGACAGAGAGCCTCCTATACAAAAAGCCTACTCTACGGGGACCTACAAGAGGAAGAGCTCACTATACTGAGAGGAATAAGAGGACCCTGTCCAGTGTGGGCATCCTCCTCCTGGTGTTGGGGAGGGAGGCAGACACTCCAACTTTCAGCTGTCACCCTTTTACACACAGAGGGCAGAAATCCACAGGAATGCTGGGCAGTGGCTGGTTGGAGAGGGGGGTTCTGGTAAGGGCATGGGGAAAGCAAGCTGAAAGCTGAAATAATATTTGCCTCCACCTCCAGGAGACTTTGCAGCAGGACGGGGGCTCAGCATGGGTGAAAGCCCAGCTGTGGGAGAGCGCTTGATGCACTTGGCCGTGAGAAAAGGAGGACCAGAGTGGGGGAGACGGGCTGGGGGTGGGGACAGCGAGACAGTCCCGGAGGGCAGACCGAGACCTGACTTGGATGCCACACTAGGGAGTTTGAACTTGAATCCTGGGAGCCACCCCAGGACTTGGAGCTGGACCCATGACCTGGACCCCAGCCTTGGGAGGAGAAGAGGGTAGGGGTGGGTTGCCATCAGGAGAGAGGACAGGAAAACACGGGGGCAAAGACCTGAGAGGGAGGGTGGGGAAAGGGACGAGGAGGCAGATGGGAATCAACACAGCTGAGAGACATCTGAAGCCATAAAGGTTTAGTCGTTTATTTCCCAGGGAGAGAGAATGGCTGAACGTTGGCAGTGCCCAGGGCACATGCAATCCAGGTGGTGCTAGTGGCAAAGAACCTGCCTGCCAGTGCAGGAGACGCAAGAGAGGCAGGTTCAATCCCTGGTTTGGGAGGATCACTGGAGGAGGAGACGGCAACCCACTCCAGTATTCTTGCCTGGAAAATTCCACTTCAAAGGAGCCTGGTGGGCTACAGTCCTCAGGGTGCATGGAATCGGAAACGACTGAGTGCATGCACACATATTTGTGTCTTCCAATTGCGCTACAATAAGAAAATAGCTTCAGATGAAAACTCAGATTCTTCTGGTTTGGGACAGTCTTCACTATCCATCTGCGTCGAGGGGGTGGGAGTGCCCATTACATGGGGCACCCCCTTCTGTGGCACAAACACCCTGAACCCATGCCCAGCCCCACGTTTGCAAAACCCCTCCAGGCTCCTACTGGACGACTATTTAAGGGTCATCTTTGGATCAGCAGAAATGTGAAAAGAAAATACTCATCTCTAGAAGCACGCTTTTTCTTCCTTCTTTCCGCGTTCATCTGTTTCTGCGCCTCTCCTCTCTGCTTGCCTGTTAGTCTGCAAGCACTCAGAAGTCCAGCTGCCCAGTTTCTCTGCAGCAGCTGTTCCCAGGACGCTGTCATTTCTTCTCCAGCACTAAGATTCAGGCATAGGTTGAGGGCTACAGAAAGGACCCCTGACTCAAGGGAACAGAGGAAAAAAAAATTCCCTAAGAATGGATGAAGGCAGAAAATCTGGGCTGGAGGCAACAGAGGAGCAAACAGAGCACTTCCCAGGACGCTGAAGCTCTTGCTAAGGTTCGAGGTATGCTTCATTACCTACCCTTGGGGGTCAACTTCGAGGTCAGAAAGGACTGCTAGTGCAAAGGCTTTGCAGTGGAGGAGGGGAGCATGATGAACTTGGTGAGGGTGAGTAACGGGGCAGGTGTGGGGACAGTTCTCAACTTCGATGTTTTTGCATGGTGCTTTCTTCCCAGGGAATTTTTGGAATTAGCCCAAACTAATTCCAAAGCACTAATTTGTTCTAGGTCGTTTCAGTCGTGTCCGATTCTTTGCAACCCCATGGACTGTAGCCTGCCAGGCTCCTCTATCCATGGGATTCTCCAGGCAAGAATCCTGGAGTGGGTTGGCATTCCCTTCTCCCGGGCATCTTCCCAACCCAGGGATCGAACCTGCGTCTCTTACGTCTCCTGCACTGGCCAGCAGATTCTTTACCGCTAGCGCCACCTGGGAAGCCCAGACTGTAGAGGTGGTCAGATGTTGGTATAGCCCTGGTCCTCACCCAAGCGTTCCTCCTTAGTGCCAGCGTGTGACAAGATTTGGCAGCCCGCAGTGATGAGGTGCCAAGTCTGAGCAGTGGGCACAAAGAATTATCCCAGCCTTCTCTGTACCTGCAGCTCCAGGGACCTTCCAGCATCACAGTCCCAGTTCACTTTTATGTTCAGCTTTGCTTGCATCCTCTTGGGAATGGGATCTCATCATTATTCTACAACATTGTGAAATGTTTAGACATCAGGAAACCTAAGGGAGTTGACATACAATTAGATAATAATAGTACATTTAAAAATAGCTGATGGATTCACATTACTTTTCTCTCAGTTGATGGTTAAACGCTCCATAAAAATTGCAGGGTCAGATTTCTCTGGCTCTCCTATGAGTGGTTTCTGATAGTTTTAAATAAGGATTAACTGCATCAAAGCTGGACTGAATGCAAGCTTCTGATCCAAAATAGATCTTTAGTCTGATTTCATCCAGGTTACAGTTTCAGAGCTGAGAACTAATTGAATTCATGTTTACATGAGCTTTAAACGTTACTTCCAACAGCGTGGTGCACTGTGATGCTCATGGGCCCAAAAACGGCGTCCCGAGGCCTCCCTCCTTTGCAGTCTGATGTGGCCGCTCTTCCCTAAATCGAGAGGAGACCTCTTTCTCCACCCCTGTGACTCTGGAAGGATCTCTTGGTTTACTCTGGCCAATAGAATACAGCAGAAGTGACTTTGTGCAATGTTGGAGCTAGGCCTTCAGAGTTATTGTAAATTTCATGTTCAGTGTCATGGTACAGCCAGAGACCATGTGGAGGGAGAAGCCCATCCCGCAGCCCAAACAAGGTCCTGGGATCTGAGGCCACCTTTGACTCCAGCCTCAGCATCTCCACCAGCAGTCTAACCCCAGAGAGGCCGGCAGAAACTTGACAAACAATACTTTGTTGCTTTAAACCATTAAATTTTAGGGATGTTTGTTACACACAAGAGATAGCAAATACAAGTAGGACCCTAAATGGTGTCAGAATGCAGTCCTTTTCTAGAAAAATAGACCTCAATCCTAAAAACATTTCCCTGCTTTCTTGTAAGGTAAAGTAGCATTTTCACCTTTGAAAGAAAAAAAGAAAGCTAGCAAGCAGAATCATTTAAGAAGGTCTGTGCCTTCCAGTTTGAATGACAAAATATAATGATATTTATCCACTTTTAAAAATTAAGATTTATTATTCAGACCGAGAGCTATTATGGTTGTAGTGAACGTGAAAGTTAGTGGCTCAGTCATGTCTAACTCTTTGAGATCCCACAGACTGTAGCCAGCCAGGCCCCTCCATCCATGAGATTTCCCAGGCAAGACTATTGGAGTAGTTTGCCATTTCCTTCTTCAGGGGCTCTTCCCAACCCAGGGATCAAATCTGGGTCTTCTGCATTGCAGGTAGAGTCTCTTACCATTTGAGCCACCAGGGAATAGTTGGGGAGAAAGAAAAGAAAATTGGTAAATGGGTTCCATGAAGGCCTGGTCAGTGCTTTGCTGGCTTCCAATTTGAAGGATTTGGACCTGCCCTCCTGGCACCTGAGTTTGAATGAGCAGAACTGGGCTGTCCCTTTCTGCCCTCTTTCCACACTGACACCGTGCTGGTAGATACTGCACTTTCACCCTGACACTATGACCTTTCTCACTTGCAGGAATTTAAATTAAAATGCATCTCCCAACCCCTGGTTCACTGGCCAGATGGATGCATAATCTGCCAAATGCTGAGATGTAGGGGTTTGCAGCAGAGAAAGGGTTTGTTCAAGAGGCAGTCAAGCGAGGAGAGGGGGAAAACAAGTCTTGAATCTGCTCCCCACAAAGGTGAGGGGCTGGAGATTTTAAGGGAAAAAGAAGGAGGCTGGCCTGAGGTGTGGGGAGTGATGATGGGAGGCAAGAAAAAGGTGATGTAATTGGTGTTCTTTCTACGCAGTTGTAACTGCACATGTGTGTGTGAGTTACAACGTACTTCTTTATGGGATGCATGTTCAGGAAGCGTCAGTGTTAGCCTGATCTAAGGGTGGAGTTTCTGGCTCTCTGACCTTAAAAGTTCATGGTTTTGACTCAAAGGCTCAATTGGAGGGTTAGTGGTCCCAACCATTCTTAACTGATTCAAGCCTGGAGAGATGTCCAATTTCTGAAAAACAACTTAAGCACCCATTAGCGACTGTGGCTCAGATCATGAACTCCTCATTGCCAAATTTAGACTTAAAGAAAGTAGGGAAAACCACCAGACCATTCAGGTATGACCAAAATCAAATCCCTTATGATTATACAGTGGAAGTGAGAAATAGATTTAAGGAACTAAATCTGATAGATAGAGTGCCTGATGAACTATGGATGGAGGTTCATGACATTGTACAGGAGACAGGGATCAAGACCATCCCCAAGAAAAAGAAATGAAAAAAAGCAAAATGGCTATCTGAGGAGGACTTACAATTAGCTATGAAAAGAAGAAAAGCGAAAAAACAAAGGAGAAAAGGAAAGATATAAGCATCTGAATGCAGAGTTTCGAAGAATAGTAAGGAGAGATAAGAAAGACTTCCTCAGTGATCAATGCAAAGAAATAGAGGAAAACAACAGAATGGGAAAGACTAGAGATCTCTTCAAGAAAATTAGAGATACCAAGGGAACATTTCATGCAAAGATGGGCTCGATTAAGGACAGAAATGGTATGGATCTAACAGAAGCAGAAGATATTANAGTGTGGTCTTTGGACCAGGAGTACTAGGATCATCACCTAGAATCCTGCTTTGGACACACAAATTTCTGCAGCACCTCCCAACCACACCTTGGGCCTTCTGAATCAGAGGCTCTGTGTTTGGGGGCCTGGCACTCTGTGGTTTAACAAACTCGCCAGGGGATTCTGATGCATGATAAAATTTGAGAACTAAATTGAGTCTAATCCCTCATTTCATAGTTAATGAAACTGAGTCTAAAGAGAAGGACACATCTTTGGCTCAGTATAAGGAGACAAGTCACTCTTTCCACTTTTTGGAAACAGTGACAGAACTTTATTTTTTGGGGCTCCAAAATCACTGCAGACGGTAACTGCAGCCATGAAATTAAAAGACATTTGGTCCCTGGAAGAAAAGCTATGACAAACCTAGACAATGTATTAAAAAGCAGAGACATCACTCTGCTCAGGAAGGTCCATGGAGTCAAAGTTATAGATTTTCCAGTAGTCATGTATGGATGTGAGAGTTGGACCATAAAGAAAGCTGAGTGCTAAAGAATTGATGCTTTTGAACTGTGGTGTTAGAGAAGACTCTTGAGAGTCCCTTGGACTGCAAGGAGATCCAACCAGTCCATCCTAAAGGACATCAGTCCTGAGTGTTCATTGGAAGGACTGATGCTGAAGCTGAAGCTCCAATACTTTGTCCATCTGATGTAAAGAGCTGACTCATTGGAAAAGACTCTGATGCTGGAAAAGACTGAGGGCAGCAGGAGAAAGGGACGACAGAGGATGAGATGGTTGGATCGCATCACTGACTAAATGGACATGAGTTTGAGCAAACTCCAGGAAATAGTGGCCAAGAAAGCCTGTGTGCTGCAGTCAATGGAACTGCAGAGTTGGACATGACTTTGTGACTGAACAACCACAACAGGGAGAGGAGANACTTTATTTTTTGGGGCTCCAAAATCACTGCAGACGGTAACTGCAGCCATGAAATTAAAAGACATTTGGTCCCTGGAAGAAAAGCTATGACAAACCTAGACAATGTATTAAAAAGCAGAGACATCACTCTGCTCAGGAAGGTCCATGGAGTCAAAGTTATAGATTTTCCAGTAGTCATGTATGGATGTGAGAGTTGGACCATAAAGAAAGCTGAGTGCTAAAGAATTGATGCTTTTGAACTGTGGTGTTAGAGAAGACTCTTGAGAGTCCCTTGGACTGCAAGGAGATCCAACCAGTCCATCCTAAAGGACATCAGTCCTGAGTGTTCATTGGAAGGACTGATGCTGAAGCTGAAGCTCCAATACTTTGTCCATCTGATGTAAAGAGCTGACTCATTGGAAAAGACTCTGATGCTGGAAAAGACTGAGGGCAGCAGGAGAAAGGGACGACAGAGGATGAGATGGTTGGATCGCATCACTGACTAAATGGACATGAGTTTGAGCAAACTCCAGGAAATAGTGGCCAAGAAAGCCTGTGTGCTGCAGTCAATGGAACTGCAGAGTTGGACATGACTTTGTGACTGAACAACCACAACAGGGAGAGGAGAAAGAGAAAACTTGTGGGCTGGATCTTGGAGATTATTTTAGGAAAACAGGTGGGAAAACAGTAGATACAAACCATTCTGAATGTGGTTGTTGTTCATTTGCTCAGTCGTGTCCATCTCATTGCAGCAAGCCAGGCTTCCCTGTCCTTCACTCTCTCCTGGGGTTTGCTCAAACTCACATCCATTGAGTCAGTGATGCTATCTAACCATCTCATCCTCTGTTGTCCTCTTCTCCTCTTGCTCTCCATCTTTCCCAGCATCAGGGTCTTTTCCAGCGAGTTGGCTCTTTGCATAAGGTGGCCAAAGTATTGGAGCTTCAGCTTAGGTAGGAGCAGAGGTGTATTTCACATTATAAGGCTGTCTTGTAAAATCTGAATCTGCCACACAACTTTGCTACTTGGGACTGATCTGGAGGTTTCCCAGGTGATAAAGAATATGCCTGCCAGTGCAGGAGGCACGTGTTCAATCTCTGGTTCAGGAAGTTACCCTGGAGCAGGAAATGGCGACCCACTCCAGTATTCTTGCCTGGAAAATCCCCTGGATAGAGGAGCCTGGCAGGCTAACTGAGCATGCACGTGCACATTGATCTGGAGGACACTTAAAAAACCAAACCAAAACAAAACTACTTTTAAGTATCTGTGTCAATTGAGCACTGGGTTGGTATGTTTTGGTAAGACATGCATAGAGCTTTGAATATGAAATACATCATGTTCAGTTCAGTTCAGTCGCTCAGTCATGTCTGACTCTTTGCAACCCCATGAATGGCAATACGCCAGGCATCCCTGTCCATCACCAACTCCCAGAGTTCACCCAAACTCATGTCCATCGAGTTGGTGATGCCATCCAGCCGTCTCATCCTCTGTTGTCCCCTTCTCCTCCTGCCCCCAATCCCTCTCAGCATCAGAGTCTTTTCCAATGAGTCAACTCTTCGCATGCGGTGGCCAAAGTACTGGAGTTTCAGCTTTAGCATCAGTCCTTCCAAAGAACACCCAGGACTGATCTCCTTCAGAATCGACTGGCTAACTAGTGTTAATAAATAAGAAGTCACTAATGATGCTTGGAGAGCAAAACTCAGCAAATAGAAGAAAAGTGATGCCTAATCAGTCACATCTAATCCTTCCTTGTAAATGGTACTTACAAGATACTTAGAAATAGTCTTATAGAAAACAATTTTGTGTTTCCATGGAAACATATGCTTGCGTAGAGGTCACCCTTCAGGCTGTCTGATGTTTGTCTTTAAGTGTCTGGGAGCTATTTTACAATTCAGTAAGTTGTATGGAAATGACAGATAAACAATCTGACCTTTGCCTCTGTCTTGTGGGAAAAAAGCCAGTTTTGCCTTCATCTGCATTTTCCTTTCAACATTCCTTTACTCCACATACGTGTGGACTTTCCCAAAACTTTCTTTTGAACTAGTTTTAACATATGCCTGGTGTTCTCATTAATTCATGAATAAGTAAAATCTTCAACACATGTCATTTTTATATCTGTGTGAGCATTGTTTTCCCTTTTTTGAAAATTACCCTTTAACAATCAGATTAAGTCTCACAAACCTTATTGCTGCAGGCTTTTTATATTATTGACTCATCATCCCTCTGCAGAAAAAATGTCTTATGAAAACTGCTGCTGCTGCTGCCAAGTCGCTTCAGTCGTGTCCAACCCTGTGCGACCCCATAGATGGCAGCCCACCAGGCTCCCCTGTCCCTGTGATTCTCCAGGCAAGAACACTGGAGTGAGTTGCCATTTTCATCTCCAATGCATGAAAGTGAAAAGTGAAAGTGAAGTCGCTCAGTCGTGTCCGTGTCCAACTCTTCGCAATCTCATGGACTGCAGCCTACCAGGCTCCTCCATCCATAGGATTTTCCAGGCAAGAGTACTGGAGTTGGGTGCCATTGCCTTCTCTGTCTTATGAAAAAGGTCACTCTTAATCTGAATTCACAAGTTTTCCAATTAGAAGCATCTTAATTAGCAAGGCTCTGGTCTCTCTGGCTATCAGATTTTGAATGAAATTCTTATGGTGTCAAAAAAAACTGCTGTTCCTTTTCGCTTTGCCACTTATTTTCTTAACCCTCATTCCATCCTTTTTTCTTTCTCAACTTTCCTCTGTGGCCAGTTGCATTGGTTATCACACTCTCGGTGACCTGACAAGGCAGAGGGCAGGAGGTCAGGTTGAATAACTAGTCACCTACTTTTTAAAACAGCCTAATTTAGATTTATAGTAAAGAAGACACAGGTGAAGAGGTAGGACAACACAAGATGAGATGGTTGGAGGGCATCACCGATCCAATGGAGGTGAGCTTGGGCAAACTCGGGGATAGTGTGGAGAAGGAAATGGCAGCCCACTCCAGTATTCTTGCTTAGAGGATCCGGTGGACAGAGGAGCCTGGTGGGCTGCTGTCCGTGGGGTCGCACAGAGTCGGACACGACTGAAGCGACTTAGCATGCATTGGAGAAGGAAATGGCAGCCCACTCCAGTATTCTTGACTGGAGAATCCCAGGGACAGAGAAGCCTGGTGGGCTGCCGTCTATGGGGTCGCACAGAGTCAGCCACGACTGAAGTGACTTAGCAGCAGCAGCAGCAGCAGGGGAATAGTGAGGGGCAGGGAGATTTGGCGAGCTGCACAGTCTACGGGGTCGCAAAGTAACATAAGACTTAGCCACTGAACAACAAAGGCGTCACAGGCCTCCGGAACCAGGCACTCAAGTAAATTTCAGGGGCTCGCGGTCTTCATCCTCCCGGCCGACCTCCCTCCTTCCCCCATCCCTCCTCCTCACTCCCCCGTCCCTCCTCCTCCTCTGCTCCCTCCAGGCCTCCCCGTCCCGCCCCGCCCTCTGACTCCGGCCTTCCTGGAGGCTGGAATCCTGGACGGCCACTGGCCCGCCGGGATCCCGCCGCGCTTCGTCACCGCGTCCACTTCCGTCTCGGCCGAAGGCGCCTCCCCCTTCGGCTGGTCCCCGACCGGCTTCCCTGGGTCCCGCAGGGCTGCAGCGCTGCCCTCTCCTGTCCAGTCCCCTCCTCCTCGCGGGGTGGACAGCGGTCTTCAGGCGGCTAGAGGAGGTAAGTGTGCTTTGCTGGCCCGAGGACTGCGCTGCAGGTCGGCGCTGTTCTGACTCGCGCGCGCGCGCGCAGGAGGCAAAGGAGGTCTTTGGCATATGTGCACTGGGATTGAACCTATCCAGTTCACTCTCAACACCTGCTTTCAGCAAAGCAGGACACTGTCCCTTGCAGGACCGCCACCCTGCCATCCTGCTTTGGAGTGTTTTCCTGTACTACACTTTAACCATACATTTTGAAAAGAAAGTTGAACCCATACTCTGCATAAATTTGTATTCTTTTTTTTTTCCCATGAAACACCGTGTCACAATCCTTTCCTGCATGCTATTAAATACTCTTCGTGACTGTGTTCCTACGGTTGAACATTTTGGTTGTAAAGCTCTTCCAGTAGTATGCAGGGGGAAATGAGCATACCCGGGTCCAGTCCATTCTCCACATTTTGAAGCATTTATTAACGCGTGATGGAGAAGGGAACGACAAACCACTCCAGTATTCTTGCCTCAGAAATCCCATGGACAGAGAGGAGGCCGGCGGGCTACAGTCCATGAGGCCGCAGAGAGTTGGACATGAAGCGATTTAGCGCGATGTTAAAAGAGGCTGGGGCTGGTCTAGGAGCGTGGCATCCTGGGTGCTGGCTGGGTCCTGCCAGCAGAGACTGTACAGTTCCCGCTGGGCCACGTGTGTCAGGAAGGCCCTGTGCTTTAGGGCCACTTGCTGATGGGAATGCCACCTGTTGTTTTCAAAGCCCATTTAAAGTAAGGTGGTCAGAAGTGAGCCTTGTGGGTATCAGTGGGAATGCCATCTGGGCCTCGCCACAGTCCAAGAAAAGGCCAAAGGCAGGTGTCTGGTTGCCAAGTTCACAGGCCAATCTAGCCTCATCCCATCTTGGTTTCTAATTAATGTTCTCCAGACTGTGTGCTCTCTGGAAAACGCAGCCCTGCCCGTGTGTGCGTGTCAGCCGCGCAGTGGTATCCGTGGAGCCCACCGGCCTCCTCTGTCTAAGGGATTCTCCAGGCAGGAATACAGGAGTGGGTTGCCATTCCCTTCTCCAGCGGATCTTCCAGACCCAGGGATCGAACTTGGGTCTCCTGCATTCCTGGCTGATTCTTTACTGTTTGAGCCACCAGGGAAAGCCATGATTACTGAAAAACAAAAATAATGGAGGAGTTGATGTTCACAGGACCATCTCTAAGGGCAGAGACTGAAGGTCGATTGCCCTGCAAATTCCCATGTTTACCCTTAAAGGCCCCCCAGCCTTTCCCAGCAGCCACCTTCGTGGTCCTGTAACATTCCTCAGTGTTGCTTTCGATGTCTTTGCAGGGATCTCCATCTCTAAATCTCCGAGGCTGCTGGCACTTTATTCCTTGACTTCTTTGCCAGCTACATTTCCCTCGATGCCAATCGGCTTCTCTAACTGAGATCTGCTTCTCTGTCTCTGTTAGAGATCCTTCATTGCTTTGGGGAGTGTGACTCCTGAGTTATTTAAATCCTTGGGAGGATGAAAGCAGGAACCAGGTTTACCACCCATTTCTCTTGACTTCTACCCTCCAGTGAGAAAAGGAGAGTGTTCAGTTACACAGTTAAAGGGTACTTTTCTGCGAAAGGCAAAATCATGACTCTAATATAAACATGAGCATGTGCTAAAGATTCTGTTTTATTCATTAAAGAAGGAACTAGGCATTGCTTCAAAAGAAGAAATCAAGAAGCACACATTTGTATGTAGTAAAAGGATGCCTCCGGAAGGTGCATCTTAGAGGAGGAGGGAGGACATAGCAGCCCCTTGGGCTCTGCAGATGGAACACGCCCCAGGGATCTCCGTGGCTCTGCTGCTGCTGTCGCGTCAGTCGCGTCCAACTCTGTGCGACCCCATAGACGACAGCCCACCAGGCTCCCCCCTCTCTGGGATTCTCCAGGGAAGAACACTGGAGCAGGTTGCCATTTCCTTCTCCAATCCATGAAAGTGAAAAGTGAAAGTGAAGTTGCTCAGTTGTGTCTGACTCTTTGCCACTCCTTGGACTGCAGCCTACCAGGCTCCTCCGTCCATGGGATTCTCCTCCGTCCATGGGACTCAGTCCATGCCAAGAGTACTGGAGTGGGTTGCCGTTGCCTTCTCCCTCTGTGGGTCTAGACTTGTAATTTGGTGGAGACATTCGCTGTGTGAAGGAGGACTGGAGGGTGTTAAAGAAAAAATTAATCATTCGTGATGCTTGTTAAAAAACGGTAAGGTAGAGTTATTCAGGACCATTGTGATAGCTGTAGGGACCAGTCCAGCAGGATTTTGCAGTAGGAGAGAGGCAAAGGGCTTTAACTCCAAATGTCAGGAAAAGTGGGACTTTCTAGCCAGGGAGCAGAGTAGGGGTCAGTGGACGAAAACAAGGGGATTCTGGCTTAAGCTGATGTAACAGGATTCTTGCAGAAAATGAGCCAGGGTGAGCAGACATTCCCTTGGGGGGGGGGTGGAGGAGGAGAAACCAAGTCAGATATGGAGAGTGGGGGCTGAACCAACTTAGCCCAGAGTCTTACTAACCGTGCACGAAGCCCAAAGTCAGAGCCTCGCTGAGAAGAGAGTTCAGAGGGTCCTTACTGGAGTCAGATCAAGGAGAGCATCTTTGTCGAGGGATGAGAAAACCGGTCTGTAGAAGGTGGTTCTTGCAGTCGTTCACAGTTGTGTGGGATCTTGCATGGATGTGGTGGGTGGATCATGGGCTTCACTGCAGCGTTTTGGGTGGCCTTGCCAAAAAAAATGTGCCCCTCGGGGCCTCCCCTGCTGGGGCCTGTCCTGGCCACCCCTGGTGTCATACAGAGGACTCCGACTTCTAGAGGCGTCCGTGGTGAAGACCACAGATCTGAAATCGGCGTAGCTGGCAGGTGTGGCTAAGCCCACGTGCCATGATCCAGAAAAGCCCATCTCGGTACATTTTATGAGGCCCCCACCATAGGTGTCAGCCCACAGTCCGATCCCCTTATAGGAGGAAACCTTATCACTCACCATGACCTTGTCATGTCATTGGAGGAACTCTGTGTTTCAGTGGAAAAGTACACGTCGTCTGTAGCACACCCTCTGAGCTGTGTGGTTCCAGGCCTGTTCACTGTATTGGAGCTGTTCTGCAGCTCTGTGAACGTTGGGGGTTGCTGATAGGTTTGTAAATTCTGCCCTGTCTGGTGATAAACTAATTGTCTTCCTCCTCTATGGTGGAAAAATCTGTTTGGTCTCCACGTACAGTTCTTCTCAAGATCCCTCTCCTGGGTAGACATCTGTGCCCTTTCCTTTTCCCCTTAGGCCCAGTTACAACATCTGCTTTATTTCCTCTTATTACACAAGTAATACACAAGCCTTAACATGAGGTCATTTTGATAACTCTTCAGGAGTCATAATAGTTTTCCTTTGTTTCCTGAAAATTATGTTGTAACAAGTGTGTACTTGGGGGGTGGGGTGAGGGAAGGGCCCAAATCCTAAAGTGTCTGTGTGGAAAATTTATGTCTAGTACAGTCAGTTGAGCGTCAAGGGCACGTTTCCCAAGGCTCTTGCCCACAGAGAAACTGTCTGCCCTGCCCGCCGTGGCCTTGGGCTGGGGCACACAGGCTGGGCTGAGCTGCTGTGCCACGTGAAGATTCTGGCCGGAGTCCAGCCTTCGTGTGTGGCATGGCCAAGCCCTCCCTGGCCACCAGCCCTTTCTGCGGGAGAAAGACCTTTCGGGATCAGCCCAGAGAGCGGCTCTCTTGGCTGTAAACATTCCCTTCGGAAAGTGGATAGCGGCGGAAAGTCAAGGAAAAAGATTCTGATTTGAGGTTGCTACTTTTCTGCTGTCTTGCATCCTCATTGGACCGCCCAGGTAAGAAATTAGCTGGAGGAATTGCTTTTCAAGAAATCATGTGCAGTGGCACATGAAAATCACTGCTATTGATTGCTCTGACTTCTCTTACTAATCATCGTTCTATAATGTCGTTTACGGAAGCAAAGCCGTGAAAGATACAGTCAGATTTTTCTACGACCCAATGGCCCACTCTGTGTGTATTTTTTCTGGTTTCCAGAGCTCTGCTTAGCAGGCAGTCTTGGTGTTGTTGTTTTTAGCCTGACTCTTTGCAACCCTGTGGACTGTAACTCGCCAGCTCTGTCTGTGGGATTTCCCTGGCAAGAATACTGGCGTGGGCTGCCGTTCCTTTCTCCAGGGGATCTTCTTGACCCAGAGATCAAACCCGCGTCTCCTGCATTGGCGGGTAGAGCCACCAGGGGGGTCGTCAAATGACTAACTCTTAATTTCTCTTTCCTTAAAATGTATTTATTGCTAGTTATGAACATTTAGAATCTGGTAGAAAGTACAGGATAGCAGGTAACAGCTACCTATAGTTACATGACACAGATTTAAGATATGAATATTTTGTCCTATGTACTTGAAACCAAAACTTTAAAAAATCTATTTATTTATTTATTTTGGCTGTGCTGGGTCTTCGTTGCTGCACAGGATTTTCTCTAGGTGCCGCGAGTGCAGGCTACTCTCTAGTTGCACTGGGAGGGCTTCTTACTGTGATGGCTTCTTGTTGCAGAGCACAGGCTCGAGGGTGCTCGGGTTTCAGAAGTTGCAGCCCGTGGGCTCAGTAGTTGCAGCCTGTGGGCTCAGAAGTTGCGGCCTGTGGGCTCAGAAGTTGCGGTCCGTGGGCTCAGAAGTTGTGGCCCGTGGGCTCAGTAGTTGCAACCCGTGGGCTCAGAAGTTGCAGTCCGTGGGCTCAGAAGTTGCGGTCCGTGGGCTCAGAAGTTGCGGCCCGTGGGCTCAGAAGTTGCAGTCTGTGGGCTCAGAAGTTGTGGCCCGTGGGCTCAGAAGTTGTGGCCCGTGGGCTCAGAAGTTGTGGCCCGTGGGCTCTACAGCACAGGCTTAGTTGTTCTGGTGCATGGGCTTTGTTGCCCCGCTGCATGTGGAATCTTCCTGGATCAAGGATTTAACCTGTGTCTCCTGCATTTTCAGGCAGATTGTTCACCCCTGAGCCACCAGGGAAGCCCCAAATCAAAGCTTTTTAAGGAAATAAGATGTAGCAAATACAGATAAAACCAACAGTCTCCATCCCTTACCTCCTGACCATAACCACTGTGTAATGTGTGGTGTGTTACACTTTTCCTACAGTGTATTTGTTAATGGAGTATTATTATTTGGAGGTCGTAGTATTTGTTTAGCATCAAAAAGGCATTGTCTTTTTTATAAAGCGTTAAATTTCGAGATTGAACATTTTGGTACACATGTATGGAGTTTGTTCACAGAACTTGCAGTGTCCTTTCTAAGAATGGATTAGCTTCCTGCAGCTGCTGTAACAAATCACCACAAACTGGGTGATTTAAGACAACAGAAGCCCACTCTCTCATTGTCCGGAGGCCAGAAATCTGAAATGAAGACGCTGGCAGGGCCATGCTCTTCCTGACACCTGTAAAGGAGAGTTCTTCCTTGTCTCTCTCCTGGCTTCTGGTGGGGGCTGCGGTCTTTGGCATCCTTGGCGTGTAGACGCCTCACCCCAGCCTCTGCCTGTGTTGTCCTGTGACTATGCTGCTGCTGCTAAGTCGCTTGTCGTGTCTGACTCTGTGTGACCCCATAGATGGCAGCCCACCAGGCTCCCCCATCCTTAGGAGTCTCCAGGCAAGAACACTGGAGTGGGTTGCCATTTCCTTCTCCAATGCATGAAAGTGAAAGGTGAAAGGGAAGTCGCTCAGTCGTATCCAACTGTTAGCGACCCCATGGACTGCAGCCCACCAGGCTCCTCCGTCCATGGGGTTTGCAGGCAAGAGTACTGGAGTGGGGTGCCATTGCCTTCTCTAGTCCTGTGACTATATCTATACCCAAATTTATTTCTCTTCTAAGGACACCAGTCATTAATTAACACCCACCCTCCTCCAGGATGTTGTTGTTCTGTCTCTCAGGAGTGTCTGACATTTTATGACCCCATGGACTGCAGCATGCCAGGCTTCCCTGTCCTTCACTATCTCCTGGAGTTGGCTCAAACTCATGTCCGTCGAGTCGGTGATGCCATCCAACCATCTCATCCCCTGTTGTCCCTTTCTTCTCCTGCCGTCAATCTTTCCCAGCGCTAGGGTCTTTTCCAATGAGTTGACTCTTCCCATCAGGTGGCCAAAGTATTGGAGCTTCAGCTTCAGTATCAGTCCTTCCAATGAATATTCAGGGTTGATTTCCTTTAGAATTGACTTCTTTGCTGTCCAAGGGACTCTCAGGAGTCTTCTCCAGCACCGCAGTTCGAAAGCATCACTTCTCTGGCGCTCAGCCTTCTTTATGGTCCAGCTCTCATATCTATACATGACTACTGGAAACACCATAGCTTTGACTATATGGACCTTTGTTGGCAAAGTAATGTCTCTGCTTTTTAATACACCTTCTAGGTTGGTCATAGCTTTTGTTCCAAGGAGCAAGTGTCTTTTAATTTCATGGCTGCAGTCACCATCTGCAGTGATTTTGAAGCCCAAGAAAATAAAGTCTGTCACTGTTTCCAATTTTCCCCATCTATTTGCCACGAAGTGATGGGACCAGATGCCACGATCTTGATTTTTTGAATGTTGAGTTTTAAGTCAGGTTTTCCACTCTCCTCTTTCACCTTCATCAAGAGGTTCTTTCGTTCCTCTTCTTAACCTGGTTACCTCTGCAAAGACCTTATTTCCAAATAAGGCCACTTTCATAGGTTCTGTGGGTTCAGACTTGAATAGTATCTTTGGAGAGGGATGTGATTTAACCCATGATAGTGAGTAAATGACAGTGTATCTCATTCTCCTTCTGATGGTTCTTAGGTTGCTTGAAATTGTTGCTACATCTTGATGGCAAGAACAGTCTTCCACATTCTCTGCGGGTGTGCGCGGTGAGCACATACACGCATACGCACGAATTTCTCCAGGGAATACACCCAGTGGGGGATTTCTGGGCTGCAGGGTGCGTTCACTGTTGCCTTTGCTGACCTGCTCCCCAGAGTGTGCAGCAGTTTTTACTCCCTTCCTCCTCCCTACATGGGCATCATCTCTCGATGCCGAAAGACTTATTGCTGATCTGCAAGAGGTAAAATGGTGTCTTGAGTTGTTCTTAGTATAATTTCCTTAAATACCATTGAGATTGAGTATATTTTCATACGTTTACGGACCATTCAGGTATATCCTGTTGTAAATTGCCTATTCATATCTTTGGAGCATTTTCTATTGGAGTTGTCTTTTTCTTGTTAATTTCTAACAATTCCTCATGTATTTTATCTGGATCCAACAGCCTCTACTTTGAAAAGATTAACTTCATTTAGTCTATATCTTGTTTTCCTCACTTTTTTTAATGGAAAATTTTATCTTACAGTGTTTAAAATTTTAATGAGAGTTTGAAAGCTTTTTGTTGTGGAATATCTAAAGGGTGTATGAAAGTCCAGAGACTAGTACAACGGACGCTCCTGAACCCCTCACTTCCAGCACTGTCAGAACTTGGACACTCTCTGCCACCTTCATGGCCTACTGGGAGAGCCCCAGACTTCTGGTCATTTTATTAGTGTGTGTTAGCATGTTGCTATAAAAGATAGGACTCATTAAAACCAAAACTATTGCTAATATAATACTATTCCTCTTTCCTTTCCTTCCCTCTCTGCCCTTAAAATGATTCTCAATATCACCAAGTACCCAGTCCATCGATTTTCTCCAATCTTTTCCAAGTATTTATTTACTTATTTGGCTGTGCCAGGTCTTAGTTGCAGCATGCAGGATCCGGTTTCACGATCAAGGGATTGAACCCAGGCCTCCTGCATTGGGACTTCGGAGTCTTAGCCACTGGACCACCAAGGAAGTCCCCTCAGTTTTCTCGTGTTTGTTAGACTTGGTTACGTCGGCACCTTCTTGCACTTAGAACAGTAGACAGCGCCTCAGCACTTCTGGCGAAACCAACAGCAAAAAGCACAGAATTACAAAAGACGTGGCTCTAAATAGACCAGGAGAAGGACACTTGATCACAGCATGCGAGCTGAAACAGGAAGTGAGAGCACAGCCTCGTTCAGCCTTGGCTGGGAATGCGCATCTATCTCAGTGGCTAAGATTTTTCGCCGCTCTACACAGACCTGCAGATGACGCAAAAGCCCTGCAAGTATTGATTTTGGCCTTCCGAGTAAATGTAGCAAGTAGGCAAGCTCATGAATATAGAATCTGCGGATCTTGAGGTTTGACTCTCAAATGCATGTCTTCAGCTCGGCCCCCCGGCCCTGAGCTCGTGTGTTGTCATCCAACTGTCCCGCTCAGGGCATCTCAGAGCCATTTCAAACTCTCATGCCCCAGACTGAAGTCTTGGTCTCAAACCTGCTCTGTCTCACCCTCCCCTTCTCGTTGAGACCTTCTGTCCTTTCTCNTATTGATTTTGGCCTTCCGAGTAAATGTAGCAAGTAGGCAAGCTCATGAATATAGAATCTGCGGATCTTGAGGTTTGACTGTGTGTGCTGATCACTCTCAAATGCATGTCTTCAGCTCGGCCCCCCGGCCCTGAGCTCGTGTGTTGTTATCCAACTGTCCCGCTCAGGGCATCTCAGAGCCATTTCAAACTCTCACGCCCCAGACTGAAGTCTTGGTCTCAAACCTGCTCTGTCTCACCCTTCCCTTCTCGTTGAGACCTTCTGTCCTTTCCCAGTTGCTCAAGCAAAAGACCTAGTCACCCCTGACTCTTGTTGGTCAAGTATCCTACCCATGCCATCTGTCAACAAAACCAATTGGCTGCACTTGAAAAATCTACTCAGCCCCTGACTTTTCTCCCTCTTTTCTCCATTGCCCCTCTTGCAGAAATAATTTGGCTTTTCCTCCATATGAGATGGGAGCTATTGGAGGATCCTGGGAAGTGAAATATCCCCCGCCGGCCGCCCTCCCTGATCTTTTTGTTCCAGTTACATTGTTCCTTGTTGTTCTTCAAAAACTGAAAGAAAGGGGACGTCCTGGTAGCTCAGCGGTAAAGAATCCGCCGGCCGATGCAGGAGACACAGGTTTGATCCCCGATCCGTAAACATCCCACATACCTCGGAGCACTAAGCCTGTGTGGCACAACTATTGGGTCTATGCTCTAGAGCCCAGAAGCCACAACTGCCGAGCCCACGTGCGACGACTCCTGAAGCCCACGTGTCTTGGAGCCTGTGGTCCACAAGAGAAACTGTGCAATGAGAAGTCCCCACACTGCAAGTAGAGAAAAGTCCGTGCGGCAATGCAGACCCAGCATGGCCAAACACATGCACGCACACACACACACACACACACAGAGCCAAACTCACACACACACGGCCAAACACACACACACACACACACACGGCCAAACACACACACGGCCAAACACACACGTGCGTGCGCACACACACACACACACGGCCAAACACATGCACACACACATGGCCAAACACAAACACACAGCCAAACACACACATGGCCAANAAACTGAAAGAAAGGGGACGTCCTGGTAGCTCAGCGGTAAAGAATCCGCCGGCCGATGCAGGAGACACAGGTTTGATCCCTGATCCAGAAACATCGCACATACCTCGGAGCACTAAGCCCGTGTGGCACAACTATTGGGTCTATGCTCTAGAGCCCAGAAGCCACAACTGCCGAGCCCACATGCAACGACTCCTGAAGCCCACGTGTCTTGGAGCCTGTGGTCCACAAGAGAAACTGTGCAACGAGAAGTTCCCACACTGCAAGTAGAGAAAAGCCCGTGCGGCAATGCAGACCCAGCATGGCCAAACACATGCACGCACACACACACACACACACACACACACACACA
>SJYW01010380.1:102920-132635 GCA_006410735.1 Raphicerus campestris
GGCCAAACACACACACACACACACACACACGGCCAAACACATGCACACACATGGACATACACACACGGCCAAACACACATACCCACACACACACACACACACACACACACACTCACAAACTGAAAGCAAGCCAAACTTGTATACTGATCACCTAGGTTCAGTGTTCGCAGTTTGCCATAACTGCTTTATGTGTCTACATGTGTGTCTGCGCACGTCTGTTTGATGAATGATTTGAGGGTAAACTTCAGGTTGATACTTCATGCCCTACTTGAATATACGTCTTCTAAAACTAAGAATGTTCTCCTGTATAACTATCACACCATAGATATTTATTCATAATATCAACTATCATCCGTGTTCATTTCCTTGATTATTCCCCAAATGTCTCTTAAGCTGTTCTTTTAAAAATCATTTTATTTATTTCACTTGTTTATATTTATTTATATTTAATTTATTCATAATTTTGTGTCTTTATTTGATTTATTTTTGCTGGGTCTGCGCTGCTGCTCAAGCTTTTCTCTAGTTGTGGAGAGTGGCGGCTACTCTTTGTGACGATGTGGGGGCTTCCCATTGCAGTGGCTCCCCTTNTGTTCATTTCCTCGATTATTCCCCAAATGTCTCTTAAGCTGTTCTTTTAAAAATCATTTTATTTATTTCACTTGTTTATATTTATTTATTTTTAATTTATTCATAATTTTGTGTCTTTATTTGATTTATTTTTGCTGGGTCTGCGCTGCTGCTCAGGCTTTTCTCTAGTTGTGGAGAGTGGCGGCTACTCTTTGTGACAATGTGCGGGCTTCTCATTGCAGTGGCTCCCCTTGCTGTGGCGCACAGGCCTGGGGCACGCGGGCTGCAGGCGTCGAGGTGCAGGGCGCAGTAGCTGGGCCCCCCCGGCTCTGGAGCGCAGGCTCTGTTGTGACGCACGGGCATAGTTGCACCGAGCCATGTGGGGTCATCCTGGATCGGGGATTGAACCCATGTCTCCTGCGTGGGCAGGTGGATTCTTTACCAGAGTTACCTGGGAAACGCTATAACTGTTCATAATTTGGAACCAGGATGTAGTCAAGATTCTCATAGTGCATTTGGTTTTCTTTCTCTTTAATCTCTTTCACTCTCCTGCTGCCCCATCCTTTATTTTTTCTTTTCCGTTGATTTCTGAAGTTAGGAATGTTTCTCTCTCTTGTATTCTGCATATTTGTCAGTTTTTTTTTCTGTTTCCAAATTTAATAGCATGAAGTTGTTCATACTTGCTATCTGTGGGCTTTAAAAGGAAAAATATGCAATTTTTTCATTCCTTTTGCTATTATGTTGCTGCTGTGTGTCTTTATCATTCTGTCCTTTTTACTGATCCGGTTTCCTGGAGATACACCTATTTTATAACTCTTCAAAAACACTCAGATTTTCATCATTTTTTGTTTTCTTCATTGTTTATTTTCATCTCATTATTTTCTTCTTTGGGGTTTATTTGGTTTTTTCCCCTCACTTTTTTTTTTTTAAAGCTGAGCTTTAAAAGATCTTAGTTCTCTGACCAGGGATTGAACCCAGGCCCCCTGCAGTGGAAGCTTGGAGTTTTAACCACTGGACTACCAGGGAAGTCCCTTCTCTCACTTCATGAATTGGATTCCTAGCTTATTTCTGTTCTTTCCTCTTGTCAATTACATACACTTGAAGAGGATCAGAGAATGCCATCCTCAAATATGGCACTTGGGCATATTGATTATTTTGAGCTGAAGGCAATTGAGAAGCAGCAGATGAAAAAAGGAGTTGTTTTTCACTCCCACATTCTTACTTTTCTGCCTAAAATTAGGCCATAACTACCCCCTCCCCCCTACCCCGCACCAATGAGAAGAGCAACTGTTACCAGAGATGAAGCTGTCACTGAGACGAGTTTGCATTAACAAACTGGGCTCAAAGATCCTTTTCTTTGTATCAATTCTCCATGTCTTTCCTGGTCACATCTCCACAATTTATCACCCTTTGTTGAAATGGTATATAAGCCACGTGTCTCCTTCTTGGGCTTTCACTTCTTTTCTGCAAAGCCCCTGTGTACTCATTAAAAATATTAATAACATGTATGCTCTCTCTCTTGTTAATCTGCCATTTTTTAAAAAGGAAAGTTTATTGAAGTATGACATATTCACTCTTTTTAAGTATACAGTTTGATTGATGCTGAAGTATCGAACTAGTTAGCCACCACCAAAACCAAGATACAGAACATGTCCATCACCCCAGTAAGTTCCCTGTCCCTTGGCAGCCAGTCTTCTTCCATCCCAGCCTCTGGCAATAGTGGTTTAATTTCTTTCTCTATTATTTTACCTTCCCTGGAATGTCATAGGGGCTTCCCTAGTGGCTCAGCGGTAAGGAATCTGTCTGCCAGTGCTGGAAATGCGGGTTCAGTCTCTGGATCAGGAAGATCCTTTGGAGTAGGGGCTGCGTACCTACCCTAGTATTCTTGCCTGGGAAGTCTTTCCTATGGACAGAGGAGCCTGGCGTGCTGCAGTTCATGGGGGTGGGTTGCAGAGTCGTACATGCCTGAGCATGCCGGCACATACTCTTGTACTTCTGGTGTTTGTAATGGGAGTGGATTCTAATCAGCCTTAATCTTATCACTCAGAACTAGAAGTGATCATTGACTTCTTGCCTAAATACACTTCCCTGGTGGCTTAGTGTTAAAGAATCTGCCTGCCAGTGCAGGAGATGTGGATTTGATCCCTGGGTCAGGAGGGTTCCCTGGAGAAGGAAATGGCAACCCACTCCAGTATTCTTGCCTGGAGAATGCCACGAACAGAGGAGCCTGGCGGGCTGGAGTCCATGGGGTGGCAGAGAGTCAGACAGAACTGAGCAACTAAACAACAACATAGTTAAAGTTAATTCCCCCTGCGCGCTTGACTTTTGTTTACTCGTTGTTTGTAAGCTTTGGCTTTGCACCACTCAGAGTAAATGCCTGTTCTCTCTCTGTAGCCTGACCTGAGTATCTCCAATGGCTAACGAAGCTCATCCTTGTCCGTGTGACATTGGCCATAGAATAGAGTATGGAGGGCTGGGGCATGAAGTTCAAGTGGAGCACATCAAGGCTTATCTCACCAAATCCCCCGTGGACGCTGGCAAAGCTGTGGTTGTCATTCAGGATATATTTGGCTGGCAGTTGCCCAACACCAGATATATGGCTGACATGATTGCAGGAAATGGATACACGTATGTATGAAATTCTGTTTTTTTGGCTTAAATTCATGTAAATTTCTGTATTTTGTTTCCTTTAAAGGAAACAAAACCAAAAAACCCTGACTGTGTTGTGACGTACATTATCTGTTTTCTTTTCTCACTGAAAAGANTTTTTGCTTAAATTCATGTAAATTTCTGTATTTTGTTTCCTTTAAAGGAAACAAAACCAAAAAACCCTGACTGTGTTGTGACGTACATTATCTATTTTCTTTTCTCACTGAAAAGAAAAAAGGAAGTGAAGTCAGTCATGTCCAACTCTTTGCGACCCCATGGACTGTAGCCTACCAGGCTCCTCCATCTATGGAATTTTCCAGGCAAGAGTACTGGAGTGGGTTGCCATTTCCTTCTCCAAGGGGATCTTCCGACCCAGGGATCGAACCTGGGTCTCCTGCGTTGCAGGCAGATGCTTTACTGTCTGAGCCACCAGGGAAACCCTTAAAATGGAGAATGTCATATGATAGCCAATATCCAGTGGAAGCCAACTGCTCCCAACTCAATCTCTTGCCTTCAGATCCTTTGGTTGGCTGGCTGTGTAGACCTGCTGAGTGTTGAGAGCGTTATTTCCCCATGTGGGGCCCCACACAGTGCAGGACAGCTGGGACAGAAGTCGGCAACTCTGAAATGGACCCATTACTTGGCTCCTGAAGCATCTCTACCTGGGGTCAGCTTTCACACACAGGGCGCCCGTGGTTATCCTGGTCTAAACACAAACTATCAGTCAGAGTGAGACCTCCCCACCTCCCGGACGTCATCTCTTGGTCACGCTGCGTGTCCACGACTGCCTTTGATGAATGCTGTCATCTGCTTGCTCCTCACCACCCTGCTGTTGGTAGTAGCTTCAGTAAATCTTCCCTGATAGCTCAATTGGCAAAGAATCTGTCTGCAGTGCAGGAGACCCTGGTTCAGTTCCTGGGTCGGGAAGATCCACTGGAGAAGGGATAAGCTCCTCACTAGAGTATTCTTGGGCTTCCCTGGTGGCTCAGCTGGTAAAGAATCTGCCTGCAATGAGGGAGACCTGGGTTCGATCCCTGGGTTGGGAAGATCCCCTGGAGAAGGGAAAGGCTACCCACACTGTATTCTGGCCTGGAGAATTCTAGGGGCTTTATAGTCTACGGGGTTGCAAAGAGTCGGACACGACTGAGCGACTTTCACTTTCTTTTCAGTAAAGCTTGGAGGAGAGAGGGGAGGGACCCTTCCTCTGTCCAGCTTCGCTAAGCATAACGCCCAGCAAGCCCCACTGTGGTGCGCTCAATTCCTTTTGTTTTCTCAAAAAGAGAAGCTGCAAAGCAAAGGGAGCGCCTGCCTTGTTCTCCTACAGGGAGAACCATTTAAAGGGTGCACGCCCACCGGCGCGTGATGTGGATCTACTGTTGACCGAGAGGGTCTTCATTTGACTTTTCCCGTTGTCGTGCCCGCAGGTTTCTTTTTGAAGATGTGTGCTTAGTCGCTCAGTCGTGTCCGACTCTTTGTGACCCCATGAACTGTAACCTTCCTAACCTTCCGTGCTCCTCTATCCCGGCAAGAATACTGGAGTGGGTTGCCATGCCTTCCTCCAGGGGATCTTCCCAACCCAGGGATGGAACCCAGATCTCCCGCATTGCAGGCGGATTCCTTACCAGCTGAGCCACCAGGGAAGCCTCTTGAAGATGAGGCAGCTTAACTCTCCAGGGGCTACCCAAGTATAAAAACAACAGCCAATCCTGGTTGCCTTCTGGCTCGGCCAGACCGTGTGCTTGGGTGGGTCTTGGGCGATTGCCCTTCATCCTCCCAACAACTCTGCCGAGGTGGGGCTGTCGCAGTTCTCATTTTGCTGGTCAGGAGACTGGGGCATGAAGGCAGAGGGCTTGGGGGCCCTAGGTCACCTGCTCTGACCAGGAGGCTGGATAGGATGGAGGCTTCTATTGTCTCAGTTCCGTTCAGTGCAGTCGCTCAGTCGTATCTGACTCTGCGACCCCATGGACAGCAGCATGCCAGCCTCCCTGTCCATCAGCAACTCCCAGAGCATGCTCAAACTCATGTCCATCAAGTCGGTGATGCCATCCAACCATCTCATGCTCTGTCGTCCCCTTCTCCTCTTGCCCTCAATCTTTCCCAGCATCAGGGTCTTTTCCACTGAGTTAGTTCTCCGCATCAGGTGGCCAAAGCATTGGAGTTTTAGCTTCAGCATCAGTCCTTCCAGTGAGTATTCAGGACTGATTTTCTTTAGGATGGACTGGTTCAGGTGGGTCCGTTAGCTGGAGATGGAACATAAAAATTGGGTAAAGACGCCTGTGACTTACAAAGTCCCTTCATACTTGTCTATTTTCCCTTCAGAACAGTCTTGTGAGGTTGGGTGGTGCTTGGCACCATCTCTGTCAGATCAAGAAAAAGAGGCTGAAAGTGATTAAGTGACTTTTAACGTTCCAGGGGGGGTTTCCCTGGTGGCTCAGTGGTAAAGAGTCCACTTGCCGATGTAGGAGATGAGGGTTCGATCCCTGGGTTGGGAAGGTCCCCTGGAGGAGGAAATGGCCACCCACTCCAGTATTCTTGCCTGGGGAGTCTCATGGACAGAGGAGCCTGGTGGGCTACAATCCATGGGGTCACCAAAAGGCAGAAAGTTGGACTTGACTTCGTGAGAACATAAGGTTTCAGGGCAGAACGGGGCAGCACTGGGACCTGAACTTAGATTCTCTTGACCCGGTTTCAGCGTTCTTCCTCCTACCACCACCCCCGCCCCCGCAGGAGGAGGAGCTGTGTCCCTCTGTCCACGGCCGTGACCTTTACTTTAGGAACTGGGTCTCTGGCTGGACCGCGTTGCCCAGTCCCTGGGCTGATGCTCGTGGAAGGTTGGCATACTTGACGTGACCATGGAAGGCTGACGTGCACCCCACAAGCCATCTTGTCCGCTCCTCAGCCCTTTTAGAGCCTGCCCAAGACCAGACCCTCCAGGCGGGAGATTGTGCCCAGTTGGCCTCTTAGGTGGAGGCTGAGAAGTTGCTTGGTCATGGTGACTGGACTGCTCAGAGGTGTGCCTGCTGGCCCGAGGCTAACTCAGAAGGCCTGCTGAGAGGTGCGGCTCCCCAGGGGTAGGTGCCACCCAGAACCTTTGTCCCAGGCGTCACACCTCGCGGGCATTGTGCTGAGGCAGGCGTTTCGGAGGGGCTGGGCTCTGAACAGGCTGGGCTCTGAACAGGCTGCTGGCGGCGGTGCACCTTGGGTGGTGAAATCCGAGATGCTCTGGCCTGGGGCCAGCTGGCCCGTTTGCCGTGATCACAGTCGGCCGGTGGCGACTGCTTTTTCTTTTCCGGTGGTCCAGAACCTCCAGCACGGCAGGTTTCGTAAGGAAGGTAAGCAGAGCCCGAGCCCCAGCAGTTCCGACACTAAGACTGGCGGCTGTCCTATTTTACAGAACCATTGTTCCAGACTTCTTTGTCGGGCAGGAGCCATGGGACCCCTCGGGGGACTGGTCCACCTTCCCGGAGTGGTTGAAGACCAGAAATGCCAGACAGATTGATAAGTAAGTTTACGAGTGTGTCACCAGCCGGCATGGCGGTCTTGGTGGAGCCCCCAGGGACCCAGGCAGCAAGAGGCTGGAGGGAGGGGAGGGTCTGGCTTCTCCATCACGCAGGACCTTAGAGGCCCCTGCTCACCGAGTCCTTCCTGAGGCAGGAAGACAAGGTCTATGCAGCGGAGGGGCAGAACCCCACAGGCACCCTGCCGCCTGCAAGCTCACTTGCTTTGCCTTCTGGGAAATTCATCATAGTGCGGATGCTGAGGGAGCTTTCTTGAAGTCCCTGGGGTCCCCTCTCCCTTGGGCCCTCGGGGGCCATAGATCAACACGCCTTCCTCCACCTTGGGCTGCAGAACCACTTGAAACAATAGGCAGAAGAGAGACTCAAAACCTTTCTGCTCAGCAGATCCGAAAGGAAGCCTTGAGTGCTGTCCTTCCCCAGCGATCCTCCCCATCTCCCTGGGGAAACTGCGGGTCTTTTAGACCAGACCTGCCAGACCAGGGCTGCTGTCTTGCCAGGGTCCAGGGAACAGTGGGAAGAAAAGTGGGGGGTGGGAAATCCCCAGATTGCAGCCTTTCATTGAATTGGCTCCAGCCAGTCCAGAAGCAAGGACCAGAGCGCTCAGTGACCACTCGGATCCCTTCTCTGTCTGGAAGGTGAAGGATGGAGCCGGGGGGACGAGGCAGGATGTTCTCCAGGGCCAAGCTCCTCCTGAGTTAGAGACCTGAGTCCCGGGCAAATGACTCCACCAACCCTTAGGCCTCGTCTCCCATCATTGGACTTTGTCCTGCCACCACGTGAGCCTCGTTTGATAAGTTGCCCCCAAGTCCAGGCTAGGGTAAGTGCAAAAATAAGACTCCCTGCTGGTGGCCACCTGGACTCCGGACTCTCCGCTTCTCTAGAGCTGACCACGGGCTGTGGGCCCCTCCGTCCCCCAACCTGGGGGACCCCACACTGACCCCTGCCCCCAGCCCCAGGGCCCCGAGAATGGAGCTGGCATCAGACAAAGGTGTGGAGATGTGCATCCGGGGGATACCTTCTGAGCTGTGGATCAGCCTTTGCTCAGAGTCAGAAGATACCTCCCCAGCCTATCCGCTGTCCGCTGCAGCTCCTCGGCCCCACCTCACTCCCCACGCTCACTGGGGTTCTGGACACGCTCTCTCTGGGTGCCTGTGCGGAGCAGCCGCGACGCTCTATGGCTCAGACCAGGGTCTCCCTCGGGCCCCTGCACAATCCGTCAGGCTGGGGAGATGCTGCAGGGTGCCCTGGGAGCTCCCCTCTTGCTGGAGCGTATCAGCAAGAGTAATAGCCTCAGGGTCTCACTGTGGGGGAGACCAGGGCCAGCGGCTCCCTTTGGAATTGCCTCTGGGGTGTGAAGCACCTTGTCTTGCGTCCCATCCCAGGGGATCTCACTGCAGGGGTACGGAGGCCCGGCTCCCTCGCCCCAAGCTGAGGGACCCTCAGAGGTCACCCCAGCTCTAAGCTCCCCATGGAGCCAGGTGAGGCTTTTGTAGAGATTGTGCCACTTCCCACTTTCTGCCTCCATCCTGCTTTCTCCCTTCCCCAGGGTGGACCCTGAGATCACTGGGGACCCAAGCTCCCACACATTTATCCATTTCCAGGCCTCCCTCCTGGGGGTTCAAGCTACAAGCTGAAGAAAAACAAAATAAGCAAAGAGTTAAGAGTAAATTAGAAGTTGAAACACAAGAAAACCCAAGAGCCTGGGATGTGACTATGAAATTCAGCTTTGCGTGTAGGGGTGGGCTGGAGAGACTAGTTAGGACATTTTGAGGAAGAGCCCACGGGGCTGCCTCCCGTTTTGAGCTCAGATCTGGGTGGCCCTTTCTGACAGGCATCAGAGCAGCCCAGAGGGACCCCTCCACAGGGGATAAGGAGAACCGCACCTTTTCAGTCAAAATGAGACAGAAAATGCAAGCACTCATTTGGAAAGTAGACCGAAGTCCTTGTGCCTGGTCCAGTCTTTAGTTTGAAAGAAAAGCCATCTTGAACTTACTGCTTAAGCAGTCGTGGGATTTGTTGGCTGACAGAACCGAAAAGAGGTAGTTTCTGGCTCTGAGCAGAGGTTGATCCCTAGCTCAGAAGGTATCCCCAGGATTCGACCTCCACACCCTTGTCTGATGCTGGTCCATTCTCGGGCAGTGTTTGCCTCTGGATGACAAGATGGCTGCAGCAGCTCCAGTCTCCTGTTGACTCTTTTCCTAGCAGCCCAGCAAAGTTCCCATTTTGTCCTGACGGTTATGACTGGGTCACAAGTCCATCCTTGAGCCATTTATTGTGGCCAGAGATTGCTTATGCTCTGACTGGCCAGGCCTGAGTCACATATTACACTTCTGGAACCAAGGCCCCCAAGGTATATGGACCAAGCATGGGGAAGAGAGATTCGTCTAAAGTTAAATCCTGCTGTTCCTGGGAAAGTGGGGCATATTTGCAGCAACAAAAGCAAAAATAGGGTCACTCGAATCGGTTAAAGAATTTTTACAGAAATGTCCTCTTCCTTCTTGTCCCCTCCAATTAGGGCACTTATTCTTAAGATCAGAGCATTTGAGAAAAACCAAAATGGCACAAACAGCGTCTTATTCCATTTTATTTTGCAGAATTACTCAGTTACTGCTCTAACATTGTGAAAACTACTTGTACCCAGAATGGTATGATACAGACGTTTAAACATGTTCCAAGATATCTTATGATTAAAGGAGAAAAAAAGTGCAAGAGAATTGCTTTTCCTCTCTCTCGTTCTCTCGTTTTTTATCCTTAATTGCAAACAGACAGCATTTCTTTCTTATCAGAACAAGCAGAACTTTCTGGGCAGGGCTTGCAGCCCTACCTCCATTTTGGCATCTTGCGTCTAAAAAAAAAAGTTGTACGAGTTCCCAATGACCAGTTTGCAGATGAGCCGTTTGCGAGAGGAGGGCCGCTGTCCCGGGTCCCCTCGGGCTTGCATTGTCCTCGTGGCTTTCCCAACAGCGCTGGGCTCCTGGGCACCAGAGGAAAGAGGCAAGGCAGAGTTAGAGTGTTGGGCAGGGAGCACGAAGGTGCCCGGTCAGACAGGGCTGGGAAGCTGCCTCCTGGTTACGGCTGGGCCTCCTGGGGAAGAGAGAGAGGAGCTGGAGGTGCTTTCTGGGGCAGGACTTGGATCAGGCCCTCGAGCTGAGCTGCGGTCCTTGGCTTTGATTCCGAGGCTGTGGGAGACTGTTGCTCAAACTCGTCCTGTTTGTGCTGCCCTGTCGGGTGGTTGGAAGAGGCTGGGCTTGGCAGGGAGACTTCCCGGGGAATAGGGCACTGGTTACTCATCGGCTGGGCAGGAGGGCAGGGCTCTGAAGGTAGGAATCTCAGAGCCTCCTGGAACAGCTGCTGACAAAGCCCTGGAACCATTGGCACTTGCTGCCCAGCTGGCTTTCAAGGGGCCACACAATACCTTTTTTTGGGGGTGGGGGAGGGNCCTGTTGACTCTTTTCCTAGCAGCCCAGCAAAATTCCCATTTTGTCCTGACCATTATGACTGGGTCACAAGTCCATCCTTGAGCCATTTATTGTGGCCAGAGATTGCTTATGCTCTGACTGGCCAGGCCTGAGTCACATATTACACTTCTGGAACCAAGGCCCCCAAGGTATATGGACCAAGCATGGGGAAGAGAGATTCGTCTAAAGTTAAATCCTGCTGTTCCTGGGAAAGTGGGGCATATTTGCAGCAACAAAAGCAAAAATAGGGTCACTCGAATCGGTTAAAGAATTTTTACAGAAATGTCCTCTTCCTTCTTGTCCCCTCCAATTAGGGCACTTATTCTTAAGATCAGAGCATTTGAGAAAAACCAAAATGGCACAAACAGCGTCTTATTCCATTTTATTTTGCAGAATTACTCAGTTACTGCTCTAACATTGTGAAAACTACTTGTACCCAGAATGGTATGATACAGACGTTTAAACATGTTCCAAGATATCTTATGATTAAAGGAGAAAAAAAGTGCAAGAGAATTGCTTTTCCTCTCTCTCGTTCTCTCGTTTTTTATCCTTAATTGCAAACAGACAGCATTTCTTTCTTATCAGAACAAGCAGAACTTTCTGGGCAGGGCTTGCAGCCCTACCTCCATTTTGGCATCTTGCGTCTAAAAAAAAAAGTTGTACGAGTTCCCAATGACCAGTTTGCAGATGAGCCGTTTGCGAGAGGAGGGCCGCTGTCCCGGGTCCCCTCGGGCTTGCATTGTCCTCGTGGCTTTCCCAACAGCGCTGGGCTCCTGGGCACCAGAGGAAAGAGGCAAGGCAGAGTTAGAGTGTTGGGCAGGGAGCACGAAGGTGCCCGGTCAGACAGGGCTGGGAAGCTGCCTCCTGGTTACGGCTGGGCCTCCTGGGGAAGAGAGAGAGGAGCTGGAGGTGCTTTCTGGGGCAGGACTTGGATCAGGCCCTCGAGCTGAGCTGCGGTCCTTGGCTTTGATTCCGAGGCTGTGGGAGACTGTTGCTCAAACTCGTCCTGTTTGTGCTGCCCTGTCGGGTGGTTGGAAGAGGCTGGGCTTGGCAGGGAGACTTCCCGGGGAATAGGGCACTGGTTACTCATCGGCTGGGCAGGAGGGCAGGGCTCTGAAGGTAGGAATCTCAGAGCCTCCTGGAACAGCTGCTGACAAAGCCCTGGAACCATTGGCACTTGCTGCCCAGCTGGCTTTCAAGGGGCCACACAATACCTTTTTTTGGGGGTGGGGGAGGGTGGGGGGTCGTGCCGTGCAACTTGCTGGATCTTAGTTCCTGACCAGGGAGTGAACCCCGGCTCTGGCAGTGGGGGTGCTGAGTCGTAACCACTGAACCACCCGCTTATTCCCCTTGAATGACTTTCCTTTCTGCTTCTTAGAGAGTTCGACGCAGTCTTGAAGTATCTGAAGCAACAGTGTCAGGCCAAGAGAATCGGCGTCGTGGGATTCTGCTGGGGTGGAATTGCCGTTCACCATCTGATGTTGAAATACCCAGAGCTCAGGGCAGGGGTGTCCGTCTATGGTAAATCTGCCTTGTGTGTTTTTACACAATGAAAGCTGGAGTGGGTGTTGAGGGACAATGGCCGCAAGCCCCTTCCCCAGCTGAGGGTCCCGATGTAGCACAAAACCCAGTTGTGTAGAGATGTTGTGCTGATCTTCAGGAAACGGTTATAAGAATCTGAAGCTAGAGGCGGATGTGTGTTCTAAATGACCAGAGGAAATGAGGGCCCGGCAGCGTGCCTTTGGGAAAACCCCCTAACCCAAGGGCTCAATTTTTCACCCAGGATGAAGGGGAGACTGTTTCTTTCCATGATAACAGTTAATATCAAACAGTATCATTAGCCACAGCTTTGAAAATATTTTTTCTCTAAGATATGAATTCTCAACTACTCACACGTGTGTGCCCTCCTGCACGCGTGTGCCCCCCCACAGGTTTCCCAGGTGGCACTAGTGGTAAAGAATCCACTTGCCAATGCAGGAGATGCAAGAGATGCAGGAGATGCAAGAGATGCAGGAGATGCAAGAGATGCAGTTTGATCCCTGGCTTGGGAAGATCCCCTGGAGGAGGAAATGGCAGCCTGCTCCAGTATTCCTGCCTGGAGCGTCCCCATGGACAGAGGAGTCTGGTGGACTCTTTAGTCCATGGTGTCGCAAAGAGCTGGACACGACTGAGCGGCTGAACACACGTACATGAAGAAAGGGAAAACAGACTCTAAAATGTAAATAGCAACATAAACATTTCATCCAGATAGACCAAAGGTATCACAGCAGAGACATAAGAACGTTGTTATCTGTGTCAGTCAGTCAGTTCAGTCTCTCAGTCGTGACTCTTTGTGACCCCATGGACTGCAGCACTCCAGGCCTCCCTGTCCATCACCACCTCCCGGAGTCCACCCAAGTCCATGTCCATCGAGTCGGTGATGCCATCCAGCCATCTCATCCTCTGTCGTCCCCTTCTCCTCCTGCCCTCAATCTTTCCCAGCATCAGGGTCTTTTCACATGAGTCAGCTCTTTGTTTGCATCAGGTGGCCAAAGTATTGGAGTTCCACCTTCAACATCTGTGTACAGAAACATCATTAAGTTAAGATGTGAAACGTTTGACTTTGGGTTTTCATAGTCGTATATTCCGCAGTTATGCTAGAGATTCTTATTTAGCTTAATGGTTCCTCACTGTGGTATTTTCACTTACTCTTAGCATTTAAAAAGCCCTTTACCTGTTAACTTATACAAAGGTGTTAGTAAGTAGCTAGTTGCTGCTGTGTGCAATGGGGCTGGCCACCCAGGCGCTCCGGAGTGGACTGCTCGCTGACGCCCCCTGGTGGTCGCTGCTGCGAAGTGCCGACTGCGGAGCCGAGCTGGTCTTGGAGCCCTGGGGTCTCAAAAGGCGGTCCAGCCACCCAACCTGGGCTTAACAGGATAGTGCAGAAAGCATGGCCCTCTTCCCCATGGCTCCTGACCTTCTAGAGAAGAGTTGCAGCGAAAGGGTTCTCTCCAGGTTATCTAACTTTGCTACAGAAAATGGGGAGATTTTATCTCCTCCCTCCTAACCAGGATTCCCCATGACCACCCTTGAGTCGGGCTCCTCTGTGAGTCCTCTGTCTGCCTAGGTCCCGACCTTGGGCTCTGTCCTTGGCCCACTGGGTCAGTTTAGCAAGAATCCTCCACCCTCGATACGTGATCAAACTCCTCATGTCCCACCCTCGATGTCTTGTCACCCTGGCCTGCCTCCAGCAAGGAGAAAGTGTTAGTTGCTCAGTCCTGTCCGACTCTTCGTGACCCCAGGAACTCTCCATGGACTGTACCTCTGTCCATGGGATTCTCCAGGCCAGAATACTGGAGTGGGTAGCCTCTGCCTTCTCCAGGGGATCTTCCCCACCCAGGGATCGGACCCGGGTCTCCAGCACTGCAGGCAGATTCTTGACCGTCTATGCCACCGGAGAAGCCCTGTCTCCAGTAAAGGCTTTGTCAAATGCCATCTGGCCAGCATCCCCTTTCCGCTTGGTCCCTTTGTGACTTTCCGTCCACCAGCCCTCACCCTGCTTTATTGTCAGTAAATCCCTCTTGTCTGTACCGTGTGGTTGAGTCTGGTCTCCCTCCCCCGCTGCAAATTCTCATTGAATAAAATCATCCATATCACGTTTAATAGGTGCCAGAATAATCTTTCCTTAAAGCTCCTCTTGAGCTTCCCTGATAGCTCAGCTAGTAAAGAATCCACCTGCAATGTGGGAGACCCTGGTTCGATTTCCTGGGTTCAGGAAGAGCCTCTGAAGAAGGGAAAAGCTACCCTCTCCAGTATTCTGGCCTGGAGAATTCCATGGACCATATAGTTTATGGGGTTGCAAAGTCGGACATGACTGAGCGACTTTCACTTAGAACTTCTCTTATTTCAAAATATCAATGGATGGCAAAACTTTTACAGATTTTCCTGTAGGACTGAGCACACCCAAAGTTGTATGAATCCATGAGGATTTTGACTAAATGATCTCTAAATTTCTAAAGGCACCTTTAGAAGGATAAAAGCTAATTATTATAAGTGACCTGCTAGGACCCTGTGCTGTCCCCAGGGACTTCATACGCTTGTTCTCATTTGAGCACAAATACCCCGTCAAACACTGAAGTCAGAACCTTGGCGCTTGAGTAGGCTGTGAGAAATTTCCAGAACAGCCCTGGTCAGATGGTCCAGGTTAGAAAGTTATCAGTTCTTGGTAAATGAAGGTACACCCCAGGGGGGAGCATTTTTCAGCCTTCTCTGCCACATCTTTACCAGCCAGGCAGCCGGCAAGGTCTACAGTCATCATTTAGTGGCCTGATTCCTGATGAGTGAGGTGGAGAGAAGGGAGAGCTGACTCAGCAGCCTTCTCTTTGATCCCAGTTGTATGGGCCAGGTCACTTCTGTGGAACTGCTAAAAAAGGAGAGAGATAAAACCCCCAAAGCACATGTCTTCCTTTGGAAAATCAAGCTCGCGTCATTTTCTGTGGCTCGCGTACAGGACTCACACCCTCGTGTCTGCCCCTTCTCCAGGCATCATCAAAGACGCTGAAGATGTGTACGGTCTGAAGAATCCCACGCTGTTCATCTTTGCTGAAAATGATGCTGTGATTCCTCTCGAGCAGGTAAGCTGGCATCTTAAGAGGACGACTTGACATTTCGGGGAAGACATCCCAAAAGATTTGTGTGCTGCTCCAGATAGTTTTCAACACTGAAATTTTAAAAGTGGGGTTTTTTTGGGCGGGGGGATTGTAACCCTAGAGAGCTGCTGGCATGGAGGCTCCTGGTAAGCAGGCCCTGACTCCCTGTGCCCCATGTGTAACCCACCAATTACCATAAGTTCTCTGTCCTTGAAGACATGGCTTTGTTAAATCCAGTATGTTGATAAGGAAAAGGCAGAAGGGAACTGTGGTTTAAAGCAGTTGTTTGGAAATTACTGTGGTTATTCATAACCTGTATTGTTCAGTCACCAAGTCGTGTCCGACTCTTTGGGACCCCATGGACTGCAGCACGCCAGGCCTCTGTGTCCATCACCATCTCCTGGACTTTGTCCAAGTTTATGTCTATTGAACTGGTGATGCCATCCAAATACAATACATCATATTACAACCAATGCATTAATGTTGAATATACATTTCAAACAACTTATATTTGAACCTACTGAAGTACAGGTTGAATCCACTGAATATTGTGTGGTCAAATAGATTGAAGTATATTNCTGGCAGTGGGGGTGCTGAGTCGTAACCACTGAACCACCCGCTTATTCCCCTTGAATGACTTTCCTTTCTGCTTCTTAGAGAGTTCGACGCAGTCTTGAAGTATCTGAAGCAACAGTGTCAGGCCAAGAGAATCGGCGTCGTGGGATTCTGCTGGGGTGGAATTGCCGTTCACCATCTGATGTTGAAATACCCAGAGCTCAGGGCAGGGGTGTCCGTCTATGGTAAATCTGCCTTGTGTGTTTTTACACAATGAAAGCTGGAGTGGGTGTTGAGGGACAATGGCCGCAAGCCCCTTCCCCAGCTGAGGGTCCCGATGTAGCACAAAACCCAGTTGTGTAGAGATGTTGTGCTGATCTTCAGGAAACGGTTATAAGAATCTGAAGCTAGAGGCGGATGTGTGTTCTAAATGACCAGAGGAAATGAGGGCCCGGCAGCGTGCCTTTGGGAAAACCCCCTAACCCAAGGGCTCAATTTTTCACCCAGGATGAAGGGGAGACTGTTTCTTTCCATGATAACAGTTAATATCAAACAGTATCATTAGCCACAGCTTTGAAAATATTTTTTCTCTAAGATATGAATTCTCAACTACTCACACGTGTGTGCCCTCCTGCACGCGTGTGCCCCCCCACAGGTTTCCCAGGTGGCACTAGTGGTAAAGAATCCACTTGCCAATGCAGGAGATGCAAGAGATGCAGGAGATGCAAGAGATGCAGGAGATGCAAGAGATGCAGTTTGATCCCTGGCTTGGGAAGATCCCCTGGAGGAGGAAATGGCAGCCTGCTCCAGTATTCCTGCCTGGAGCGTCCCCATGGACAGAGGAGTCTGGTGGACTCTTTAGTCCATGGTGTCGCAAAGAGCTGGACACGACTGAGCGGCTGAACACACGTACATGAAGAAAGGGAAAACAGACTCTAAAATGTAAATAGCAACATAAACATTTCATCCAGATAGACCAAAGGTATCACAGCAGAGACATAAGAACGTTGTTATCTGTGTCAGTCAGTCAGTTCAGTCTCTCAGTCGTGACTCTTTGTGACCCCATGGACTGCAGCACTCCAGGCCTCCCTGTCCATCACCACCTCCCGGAGTCCACCCAAGTCCATGTCCATCGAGTCGGTGATGCCATCCAGCCATCTCATCCTCTGTCGTCCCCTTCTCCTCCTGCCCTCAATCTTTCCCAGCATCAGGGTCTTTTCACATGAGTCAGCTCTTTGTTTGCATCAGGTGGCCAAAGTATTGGAGTTCCACCTTCAACATCTGTGTACAGAAACATCATTAAGTTAAGATGTGAAACGTTTGACTTTGGGTTTTCATAGTCGTATATTCCGCAGTTATGCTAGAGATTCTTATTTAGCTTAATGGTTCCTCACTGTGGTATTTTCACTTACTCTTAGCATTTAAAAAGCCCTTTACCTGTTAACTTATACAAAGGTGTTAGTAAGTAGCTAGTTGCTGCTGTGTGCAATGGGGCTGGCCACCCAGGCGCTCCGGAGTGGACTGCTCGCTGACGCCCCCTGGTGGTCGCTGCTGCGAAGTGCCGACTGCGGAGCCGAGCTGGTCTTGGAGCCCTGGGGTCTCAAAAGGCGGTCCAGCCACCCAACCTGGGCTTAACAGGATAGTGCAGAAAGCATGGCCCTCTTCCCCATGGCTCCTGACCTTCTAGAGAAGAGTTGCAGCGAAAGGGTTCTCTCCAGGTTATCTAACTTTGCTACAGAAAATGGGGAGATTTTATCTCCTCCCTCCTAACCAGGATTCCCCATGACCACCCTTGAGTCGGGCTCCTCTGTGAGTCCTCTGTCTGCCTAGGTCCCGACCTTGGGCTCTGTCCTTGGCCCACTGGGTCAGTTTAGCAAGAATCCTCCACCCTCGATACGTGATCAAACTCCTCATGTCCCACCCTCGATGTCTTGTCACCCTGGCCTGCCTCCAGCAAGGAGAAAGTGTTAGTTGCTCAGTCCTGTCCGACTCTTCGTGACCCCAGGAACTCTCCATGGACTGTACCTCTGTCCATGGGATTCTCCAGGCCAGAATACTGGAGTGGGTAGCCTCTGCCTTCTCCAGGGGATCTTCCCCACCCAGGGATCGGACCCGGGTCTCCAGCACTGCAGGCAGATTCTTGACCGTCTATGCCACCGGAGAAGCCCTGTCTCCAGTAAAGGCTTTGTCAAATGCCATCTGGCCAGCATCCCCTTTCCGCTTGGTCCCTTTGTGACTTTCCGTCCACCAGCCCTCACCCTGCTTTATTGTCAGTAAATCCCTCTTGTCTGTACCGTGTGGTTGAGTCTGGTCTCCCTCCCCCGCTGCAAATTCTCATTGAATAAAATCATCCATATCACGTTTAATAGGTGCCAGAATAATCTTTCCTTAAAGCTCCTCTTGAGCTTCCCTGATAGCTCAGCTAGTAAAGAATCCACCTGCAATGTGGGAGACCCTGGTTCGATTTCCTGGGTTCAGGAAGAGCCTCTGAAGAAGGGAAAAGCTACCCTCTCCAGTATTCTGGCCTGGAGAATTCCATGGACCATATAGTTTATGGGGTTGCAAAGTCGGACATGACTGAGCGACTTTCACTTAGAACTTCTCTTATTTCAAAATATCAATGGATGGCAAAACTTTTACAGATTTTCCTATAGGACTGAGCACACCCAAAGTTGTATGAATCCATGAGGATTTTGACTAAATGATCTCTAAATTTCTAAAGGCACCTTTAGAAGGATAAAAGCTAATTATTATAAGTGACCTGCTAGGACCCTGTGCTGTCCCCAGGGACTTCATACGCTTGTTCTCATTTGAGCACAAATACCCCGTCAAACACTGAAGTCAGAACCTTGGCGCTTGAGTAGGCTGTGAGAAATTTCCAGAACAGCCCTGGTCAGATGGTCCAGGTTAGAAAGTTATCAGTTCTTGGTAAATGAAGGTACACCCCAGGGGGGAGCATTTTTCAGCCTTCTCTGCCACATCTTTACCAGCCAGGCAGCCGGCAAGGTCTACAGTCATCATTTAGTGGCCTGATTCCTGATGAGTGAGGTGGAGAGAAGGGAGAGCTGACTCAGCAGCCTTCTCTTTGATCCCAGTTGTATGGGCCAGGTCACTTCTGTGGAACTGCTAAAAAAGGAGAGAGATAAAACCCCCAAAGCACATGTCTTCCTTTGGAAAATCAAGCTCGCGTCATTTTCTGTGGCTCGCGTACAGGACTCACACCCTCGTGTCTGCCCCTTCTCCAGGCATCATCAAAGACGCTGAAGATGTGTACGGTCTGAAGAATCCCACGCTGTTCATCTTTGCTGAAAATGATGCTGTGATTCCTCTCGAGCAGGTAAGCTGGCATCTTAAGAGGACGACTTGACATTTCGGGGAAGACATCCCAAAAGATTTGTGTGCTGCTCCAGATAGTTTTCAACACTGAAATTTTAAAAGTGGGGTTTTTTTGGGCGGGGGGATTGTAACCCTAGAGAGCTGCTGGCATGGAGGCTCCTGGTAAGCAGGCCCTGACTCCCTGTGCCCCATGTGTAACCCACCAATTACCATAAGTTCTCTGTCCTTGAAGACATGGCTTTGTTAAATCCAGTATGTTGATAAGGAAAAGGCAGAAGGGAACTGTGGTTTAAAGCAGTTGTTTGGAAATTACTGTGGTTATTCATAACCTGTATTGTTCAGTCACCAAGTCGTGTCCGACTCTTTGGGACCCCATGGACTGCAGCACGCCAGGCCTCTGTGTCCATCACCATCTCCTGGACTTTGTCCAAGTTTATGTCTATTGAACTGGTGATGCCATCCAAATACAATACATCATATTACAACCAATGCATTAATGTTGAATATACATTTCAAACAACTTATATTTGAACCTACTGAAGTACAGGTTGAATCCACTGAATATTGTGTGGTCAAATAGATTGAAGTATATTTTGAGTAATATGTGAGTGTATGAATATAACTTCAAAATAATGGATGTATCATTTTTATCAACATACTGCTCTGAATTCTCTCCTTTGCGAGAGGTTAGGATGGTGTCAGTTATAAAATTGAAAGTGAAAGCTTCATTCTAGCTCTGGTGCTTAAAGCATGGACGTTGAAGCTCTGTGATGAGCATTCAGGGAAGGAGTGGAGACTGGAACATATTGCTGGAGGGGTAATATCCTATCTTCATGACATCTTTTTCCAACCAGGTCTCTTTGCTGACTCAGAAGCTGAAAGAGCACTGCAAAGTGGAATATCAAATTAAAACGTTTTCCGGGCAGACGCATGGCTTTGTGCATCGCAAGAGAGAAGACTGTTCGCCTGAAGACAAGCCATACATTGACGAGGCGAGGAGAAACTTACTCGAGTGGCTGAACAAGTACGTGTAGCCACGGCTGAGCGCAAACTTTCTCCAAATAGCTCTCATTCGGAAATTTGCTTTGACATGCTTAGATCATTTTACTTTCACTTTATGGAAAATAAATCAAGGAATCCTGAAATTCATTGTGTCATTTGAAACACAAATTCAGAAGGAAAAGTTAATGTATGAAATACTTTCATTTTTAACATGTGCCCAAAATGAGATTTTAAACAACAGGTCAATACCTGACTATTAGCAAAAAATCCTAGAGGTCCCCAAGGAACACGTGACTATTCAGGTATGGCCTTCCTGGCTTGAATTGAGCACATTCTCTAGATCAACTAAATTGGCAAAACCATAAAAAGCATGAAATGTAAACTCAGGTAGAGCAAAAGCCCACTGTCATTGTACTTTTATCTCTGTCTTTACAGGAATGAATTTGTGATGATCATATACATATTGAGATTAAAGTAGGTTTCCATTGAACTAATTATATAAAGATTATAAACTTGATTTTTTGGGTTTTTGAATCTATGGCTTTTTCTAAAATCTAATAAACAATGGATGAGAGTTGCCATCTGGCTGTCTCGTGGTTTTTCAAACACGGCCATTTTTGGGCCCCCGGTGGTTGGAACTGCATCAAAAACTGCTCCTGTATTCAACCAAGAGGCTGGCAGTGTCAGGGTTGAAGCTTCAGTGTTTACATTGAAATTCATTAAAATGAAATCAAAGCTAAGGGATTTCCCTGGTGGTCCAGAGGTTAAGAATTCACCTCTTCACACAGAGGGGTGTGGGTTCAATCCCTGGTTGGGGAGCTGAGATTCCCACATGCCTTGTGGCCCCCAAACCAGAACATAAAACAGAAGCAATATGGTAACACATTTAATAAAGGGCTTTAAAAAATGATTCTCATTAAAAAAATCAAAGCCAAGCCCTGGCTCCTCAAGAGCCACCTCCCGAGTCAAGCCTCAGTAGCTGCGGGTGGCCATGGTTTCTGAGTTTTTGCATCTGTGGCTTTTCCCACATGCCGTGGCTGCACGCTGCTGATGCCAAGAGACCTGCAGCCATCCTTCTCGGCTGCAACCTGGAGACTCTCCACCTGGCCGGGTCCTCAACCTTTCTTCCCACTGCCCCTGGGGTCTGCAGACACTGAAGGCTGCTTGTGTTCCCCCAGGGGCCTGGGCCCTGCAGGTGGTGCTCCTCACCAGCTGGGGGAAGGGGGCTTGCTTGGGTACTGAGCTGCGGGTGGGCTTTCAGCCCAAGGTGCATGGGCTAATGGACCATTTCTTGTCAGGGCTGGGGGTTTTGGGGTAGGGGCGAATCGGGGCCCTTCTCTTCTAGAAGACGGGGAGTGAGACGATCCCTTCAGCCCCAGGGAACCTCTCTTCTGGGCCTGCAGGAGCCCAGGGAAGGGGTGGCGGCTGATTGAAGCTCTTCCTGGAGGGGTACCCGAGGGGCCAGGGCTGGAGGGCCGGCCCCTCTGGAGAGCAAGGGGGCCAGGGAGCAGAGGTGCCAGCCTGACCCCATGGGGGTGGGGAGGGGAAGGGGAGTGCTAGAGCATTAGGAAGGGAGCTGGGAGGACACAGGGTCACCTGATGTCGCCGAGAGACCATGCAGAAGCAGGGATACCACAGAGAAGTGGGGCTATGGGGAGCAGAGTTTGGTTTCGGTCCAGCCTGGAATATCAGGTCTTCTTAGGCTGCAAATAACAGAAAGGCCCACTGACAAACTGGCTCAGACAGTCAAACCACCAGTGTTTCCAGTGGTCACGTAGGGATGCGTGAGCCGGACCATAAGGAAGGCTGAGCACCAAAGAATTGACGCTTCTGAACTGTGGTGTGGGGGAAGACTCTTGAGAGTCCCTTGAATAGCAAGGAGATCAAACCAGTCCATCCTTCATTCATTGGAAGGACTGATGTTGAAGCTAAAACTCCAATACTTTGGCCAACTGGTGCAAAGAGAGGACTCATTTGAAAAGACCCTAATGCTGGGAAAGATTGAAGGCGGGAGGAGAAGGTGATGACCGAGGATGAGATGGTTGGATGGCATCACCAACTCAATGGACATGAATTTGAGTAAACTCTGGGAGTTGGTGATGGACAGGGAGGCCTGGTGTGCTGCAGTCCGTGAGGCTGCAGAGTCGGATATGACTGAGTGACTGAACAGTAAAGAGAGTGATGGTGAAGACACCCTTAAACGGACCAGGAGTGGCTCAGGGCCTTCCTGATGTCAGGATGTGGTAGGTGCCTGGCGCTCTGGGCCTGTCTCCTCCAGGCCTTGTGGGGAGGGAGGGAAATCCTGTCAATTTCTGTTAGGAGGGAGCTCTCCCAGAACCCAGCCCCTCCTCCCCACAGCTGTCTTCCTGCCATTAAGGAGGCTGAGTCAGCCTGAGCGGAAGGGGGTCCATGGTCAGGACTGGTCCCTGGCGGACCCCAGGGCGGGCCTCCTGGTGGGTGGGCAGTAGAGGAGCCCCACGTGGACCTTGGGATTTGGGAACCAACTGCCAGGTGGCTGTGCCCCACGGGGAAGAGGCAGGTGTGGAGCAGGATGGGTGAGGTGGGTGGGGAGGGGTCCCAGTATCCAGGCCCGTGTGTCAAGCTCCCGTGTGGCTTTGGGAAACTTGCCCTAATGCTCTGACCTCTGGTGGTGGTTTAGGTGATCAGTCTTCTGACTCTTTGTGACCCCACGGACCGTAGCCTGCTAGGCTCCTCTGTCCATGGGATTTCCCAGGCAAGACTACTGGAGTGGGTTGCCATTTCCTCCTCTCAGGGATCTTCCTGACTCAGGGATAAAACTCATGTCTGTTACAACTCCTGCATTGGCAGGCGGATTCTTGACCACCCACACCCTCTAGTTCTTCTCAATGGGAAATCTACAAAATGAAGAAAATGACATTACTTTGCAGACGGGTGTGGGCTCGTCATCAGGTGCTGGTCAGGGGGCTGAGCTGTGGTTGCTTCCGACTGTATGTGTCAACCTGCCTTCACGGATGCTGCAGAGAGGGGCAGTGGAGCCCGCGCTCAGGACCCAGAGGGCTTTGCTCTGTTCTGTTTTGTGAGGTGAAATGGTGAGAGACTATTTTTTGGGTACCATCTCCAGATAGTGACTACAGCCATGAAATTAAAAGACGCTTGCTCCTCGGAAGAAAAGCTATGACCAACCTAGACAGCATATTAAAAAAAACAGAGTCATTACTTTGGCAACAAAGGTCAGTTTAGTCAGAGCTATGGTTTTTCCACTGGTCATGTATGGATGTGAGTTGGAGCATAAAGAAAACTGAGTGCCAAAGAAGTGATGCTTTTGGACAGTGATGTTGGAGAAGAGTCTTGAGAGTCCCTTGGACTGCAAAGAGACCCAACCAGTCCATCCTAAAGAAAATCAGTCCTGAATATTCATTGGAAGGACTGATGCTGAAGCTGAAACTCCAATACTTTTGCCACCTGATGCGAAGAGCTGACTCATTTGAAANCCAAACACTCTTCGGCTTGCCTTACCTTGATTTCCAAGGCAGCCTTCTTTTGAGAATGTCCCTTTTTCAATAGAAGCATTCCCTGCTTTTTAAAACTTGACTCCACTTTGCTTTTATGAAAAACCTATATATTAGTACCTGTTTTTTCCAAACTGAAGTCCAAAGAGAATTTTCACTTTCATGCTAAAAGGGGACAAGGGAAGTTGCCTTCTGAGTTTTGCAGTGAGCTGTCCCCGGGGGCAGCATTTGCCCCGGGGGCAGGAGCACCCTGAGGGGCTCTTTCCCCGGGAACCACACTCAGCATCCAGCCACCACAGCGCTGAACCCTGTTCGTTAGCACCTGTGCTCTATCTAGATGAGTTCTGGGCATCCCTTAGCAAGATGTGCCCTAAGGTAATTGCTTCTTCACTTTAATGCCATTCGGCTTATGAAAGGTTTCACGGAGACACTGCTTTTGGACAGCGTGGGAGACATGTACCCTTAGGTCCGCTGAAATCCTGTTTCTATCCACACCTTCCTGGTTCTATCACTGGGATTAACCTTTCTTCCACCTCCTCTCATGTTCCCACCATGTTTGGTACATGTTAGACTGTCTCGTATGGTTTGTAACTGTCTCAATGTAACCTGCCGTTCACACAGGCTAAAGGGGTGCCCTGGAGACCGGGAGCGTTTTATTACACCTTTTTGCTGGTTAAGTTGAAGAGCATATGTCTACACAGGTGAAACACAGGTGAAACAGTTGTTTGGGTCCTCTGACTTGAGTTTAATCAGCTGCCTGTTGGCTTATGCTCACTAGAGAAACGGATCTGTTACCATCTGAGCTACCAGGGAAGCCCACCTAGAGAAACGACCCATCAGCAGATAGTTGGAAAACAAAATGTGGGCTGTCCAAACAGTGGAATACTATTTGACAGTAAGGAGGAATAAAGCACTGGTGCGATAAAGTGCCACAACAGGGATGAATCACTAGGTGAAGAGCCAATCACAAAAACCATGAACTGTGTGTTTTCATCAAAGTCGTCTTTTTTTAATTTATTTTTAATTGGAGGATAATTGCTTTATAGTATTGTGTTGGCGTCTGTCATACAACAACGTGAATCATACATACGTATGTCCCCTCCCTCTTGAACTTCACAGCCCACACCATCCCATCCCACCCTTGTAGGTTGTCTCAAGTACCACACTGAGCTCCCAGTGTTAACGCAGCAGGGAAGTCCGCAGCAGGGAAGTCTGCTTTCTTTAGAGACAGAAAGTAGATGTGTGTGTGTTTAGGGCTGGAGGGGGCGGGCGGAGGGGTGGGGGGATGAGGGTGATGGCTGAGTCATAAGGGTTCATACTTTGGAAGTAATGAAAACATTCTAAATTTAACTGGTGATGGATTTAAGAAATTGGCTCTTGTGACTAGAGGCCCATGCTCACTGAGCGCTCAGTCATCTCCAGCTCTTTGTGACCCCGTGGACTGTAGCCTACCAGGCTCCTCTGTCCATGGGAGTCTCCAGGCAAGAGTACTGGAGTGGGTTGCCATTCCCTTCTTTAGGGGATCTTCCCAACCCCTGAATCGAACCCCGGTCTCCTGCATTGCAGGCATATTCTTTACCAGCTGGGCTATGAGGGAAGCCCCACCAACTCATCTCGTGCTACACAACTCTTGAGTTCTGAGACTCCAGAGCTGTGTGACTGAGGTCTTTCTGATCACTGTCCTTTACAGTTGAGACACCTGCAGAAGGACTTCTTTCATATGAGGCAAGGCAGATGTGCCTTCCTTTAAAAAAGAAAAAAATCAAATGCTCTTCCATTAGCATGTTAAGTTCCTCCATGCAATGCTGAGAAGTGTGAATGAGAATGTGCTTAAAACTCTTGGTGTCTATCAAACACCATCTCTTTTCTAAACTTTACTTTTATTTTACCTCCATCACTGGCACCACGAGTAGACTTCTGTTACCGTTTCTGAGTTGGTCTTCTGCCATGACTACAGTTGTAAAACTCACTTTAGGAGACCTCAGCCTTCAATAACAAAGCCACACTGAGCGGGAGATGCTGAGGTGGGTCAGCCGTGGGCTTCCAGTGTGTCCTGTGTCCACGTTTGGGCCTCACCGCGCTTGTGACAAATTACCACATCTCATGGGCTGCTCTAGGTGGCTCGGGTAAAGAACCTGCCTGCCAGTTCAGGAGATGCGGGTTCGATCCCTGGGTCGGGAAGATCCCCTGAGGAGGAAATGGCAGCTACTCCAGTATTCTTGCCTGGAAAATTCCACGGATCGAGAAGCCTGGTGGACTGCAGTCCGTGGGGTCACAGAGAGTTAGACACGGCTGAGTGTGCATGCGCACACCGGGACGGTAAGCAGAAGCAAGTCCCAGTCTTACTTCCCAGCACCTGTGAGGATGCTGCCTGAGCCCCTCGGTGGATGTGGTCGAGTGAAGTACTTCAAGATGGGAGGCTTATCCTGGCCTGTCTGGGTGGCCCAGTGTACTCCCAAGGAAGGGATTCCTTTTTAAGAAGGAAAGGGGAGCAGGGCTGTCAGAGGAGGTGTCCTGTGGCGCCGGCGGCTGGACTGGAGCGGGGCCCTGGCCGAGGGGTGCCAGCGGCCCGCCCTACCCCGGGGCTTCCAGAAGGGACAGGCACACCCACCCTGTTTCAGAGTCTGACCTCCGGAACTGAACCTTTCATAAGCGTGTATCGTTTTTAGCCCGCCTAGTTTATGGTAATTTCTCATCGCAGCAGTGGGAGACTAAACACAGTCATCTCTTGAAGAGAAACCATGAACACTAATGTCTCCAAATGATGAGACTCTGCTGTGCCCCTTCCTCTTACTCCGTTTGCCTACAGATGCCCGTGGTCTTGGCTCTAGCGCCTAAGCTAGATGGAGCGCTGGTTCGGGGCACGGTGGTCTCGTTCCGGTGGGGTTCCAGTGCTGCACGCTGTTGTGCATGCTTTTCCTGTATCCCCTTGTCTCATCCTCACAACGATCCCGTGATCTCCACCTTACAGATGAGGAGACCGAGGTTCTGAGAGGTGAAGGGTCACAGCTGTTAGTAAGGGCTGGAGCCAGGGTCCGACCTCTGCAGGCTCGGCCGCTGTGCCCTTGCCCTCTGTGCTGTGCCCATCATTAATCCATTTCAGAATTAATTTCAAATAAATTTCAACGTAAAAAATGTGAGATCCTATTACGAATACATTCTAAAGCATAAAACTCAAGAGGAGGATGTTTAAGTTACCATTTATTCCCTTGGTAATCAGTGATTAGAGTTTGTTTTATTCTCTACTGTGATAGCACTGAAATGAATATTTTTTTGTCCTTTATGGATCTGCTTTAAAAATCTCCTTATTACCATGACTATTTAAGAGTTTTAGTAAAATTTTGTCTCCTCTGTTAACTTCAGAATTGAGTTTGTACCACTGGATTTTTGATGCCTGACCAATTTTGATGTAGAATGCTTTCTTCCTATTTGAAATAGGATAATGATTAGACATTTTTATGCTTATTATGGAGTTTTGTTCTGAGCCACAAAAATACAGAGTGCATGGTTAATATTTGTATTAATGGATTGTTGTTTAGTTGCTAAGTCGTGTCAGAGTCTTTGTGACACCATGAACTGCAGAACAGCAGGCTGCCCTGCTGTCTATCTCCAGGAGTTTATTCAAGCTCATGTTCACTGAGTCGGTGATGCCATGGGTACTGATTCATAAATAGATTTGAACACATTATTTTCCAGGGATGACTCCTAGGGGGAAAAAATCAGTATGTTGAAAAGAAAAGATTTCAGTCTTCCATTAGTATTGAATAATTTTCTGTTAAACACACTAGTTGATAGAGTCTAGAACTCATTGTGGAATTCTACATTTGTAATTCCAATTGTTTTGAGCAAAATTAGCCTTTAAAAGGCACGAGTTTATTTGTTAATAAGAACTGTGGGGGAAAAAATGTTACCTTGGATTTCTGATTTGATGTTTCATATATCTTTTTCTGCTTTCAACCCAGGGACACACCTAGCAACACTTGAAGAAGGACGGCTGCCAGAATGCGTTCCACCTGCAAGTCTTGAAGCCAATAGTTTGAAGAAAAGCAGTTGGGGGGTCTTATTTGCTGGCATTGTTGGGGGGACGCTGGTGGCTGTATATGCTGTGGCCACACCATTTATAACACCAGCCCTCCGAAGAATTTGTTTGCCTTTTGTACCTGCAACTACAAAACAGATCGAAAATGTTGTGAAAATGTTGCAGTGCAGGAGCGGACCCCTGGTGGACATTGGTAGTGGTGATGGACGTATTGTGAGTTACTCAGACATTTTAAGGTTTACGTTTTTTTAGGTTTTATGTTTTAAAATTTCCGTTTCGCATTTCTTATGAGGCTTATGCAAAGCCTTGTTAAATTGATAGCCTAATAAAGGAGTCATTTAATTTTGTGTTTGTTTGGCTGAACTACTAAGTCCTTCAGCAGGACTTTGGAATTTATTTTTCTCAGATTAATTGTCTTAAAGGGGAAAGTGCTCTGGATGTCTGGTAATAAGGGACAATTGATTGATGATTATGAAATTGTTCATTAAAAAACTTAGGCCAACAGAAACATGTTAAGTCATGTAGTTGGACTATTATACATTTTTTTACAAGGATGACTCCTAGGGGAAAAAAAAAATCAATATTTTGGGGAAAAAAATTTCAGTCTTCCATTAGTATTGAATAATTTTCTGTAAAACCCTTTAGTTAGTATTGAATTAATTCTGCTTCTTGTGGGTTCAATCCCTGGGTTGGGAAGATCCCTTGGAGGAGGAAAGGGTGACCCACTCCAGTATTCTTGCCTGGAAAATCTCACAAAGGAGCCTGACAGGCTATTGTCCATGGGTTCCCAAAAAGCTGGACATGATGTAGGGACTCAACAACAGTAACAACTTAAGTAGGGAGTTTCGTGTCTTTTTCTGATCTTGAACATAGCCTCTCCCTGCAGGTGATCGCAGCTGCAAAGGAAGGGTTCACAGCTGTGGGTTATGAGTTGAACCCCTGGCTCGTCTGGTACTCCAGGTACCGCGCTCGGAGGGAAGGGGTGCAGGCATCGGCCAGATTTTACATCTCAGACTTGTGGAAGGTACGTATGGCAGAGGACATGCTAGAGTACTCCACCCCCAAACCTTATGATTTTTGATTATGACTGAAAACTGAATTAAAATAGAGAGTCAAAGTGTATATTTTGGCATTATGAAATGTGAACAGCTTTTAAATTGATAGACTTTACATATCAGCCCTACGTTAGAGTAGAAACTTAAGGTTTATAACTTTACAGGTCATGTGAGTACTTCTTAGGCTTTTTTTACTCAATTTAAAATGTTCTCATTTCTCTTTATTTTGCAGTGATAAGGTTTTTTAAAATCTCATTTGTAAGTCTTGTACGTTGTCATATAGGCATTAACTTGCTAATGTCATTCTTGGTAAGTAGTTTTGTGTGTGTGTGTATTTATATGCGCCTATGAATATGTGTGGCTGAGTGTGTTTGAGACTGTATGTGTGTCTGAGTTTGTATGTGTGTTTGTGTGTGTGTATATGTGTGTGCACGCTAATATGAGAGGGTGTGGGTACATGTGTGTATGTGTATATAGACCTAGGGAGAGACAGAAGTAGTGCAGGAGAAAGGAGAGGACCCACCAACCGTGCTGTGTGCTCCTCTGTGTCTTCATAAAGTATGAGATATTTCCAAGTTTACTTGTTTTCTACAAAGTGCCTGGTAATTGTGCTTTGGGAATGCTCCATAAAATGCTTTTTCTTAAATAAGAATTTTCCTTTGTAATAGTGTCATCAGTAGCTTATAAAAATTCACTTGTGTTTTGTTTGCATTGTTTTTTATTCCATATATACGTAAATGATCTCTCTATAGAGTAAATAAAACTTTTATTGGGTAATAAGAATTTTGACTGGCGAAGCACTTTTCCCCCCAGTTTTCCAACTAAAGACCATTTTATTGCCATTTTTACTTAGTGTTTTAGCGAAGAGGAGGGGGACCAGAATTCTAAGGATGACTCCATAGGAGAAACAGGTGGTTCTGAAAAGCCTGGAGTTCTTGCTAAGCTTGTTTGGTGTAGAGCAGAGTAGAAAGTGGGCCAGGGTGCAGATGGCCCCGTCTCCCAGGGTGACCGCCAGTCGTCACTGGTGAGTCCCTGCTTTCCTGACCGTCGATCTGGGTGGCACTGTGTGGAGTGGCTGTGGGGATGAGCTGGGATAGCTTCTGCAGAAACTTCTGGAAAACTGTAACAGATGAGCTAACATGGGTGAAAGTATTAACACGGGAAATCTTAAAAAGGGCCACTGTTTGTGAAAACCCACTATTTTTTTGAACTTCTATTTTGTATCGGGGTATATATGCTGGAAAAGACTGAAGGCCGGAAGAGAAGGGGGCCACACAGGATGAGATGGTTGGTTGGCATCACCAACTCAATGGACAGGAGTTTGAGCAAACTCTGGGAGGTAATGAAGGACAGGGAAGCCTGGCATGCTGCAGTCCATGGGGTCACAAAGAGTCAGACAGCTTAGCTACTGAATAAC
>SJYW01010380.1:148588-161074 GCA_006410735.1 Raphicerus campestris
GCGGGGGAGAGATATGGGGGCCATGCGGGAAGGACAGGGCCTGCTGTGGGGAGCACAGGGTGGGGGAGGTACTGGGAGACCGGTTTGAGCTCTTACAGGCATCAGGCCATCAGTGGCGGGGGAAGCCAGTGCCAGGGGGTCAGACTCTGGATGCTCGATGAGGACAGCAGCAACAGGGTGAGCTGACAGATCCAGTGGTGGGGGAAGCCAGTGCCGGGGCGGAGAAGCCGGTGCCAGGGGGTCAGACTCTGGATGCTCGATGAGGACAGGAACAACAGGGTGAGCCGGCAGATCCAGTGGGGGCACCCTGAGGTGTCTGACCTGCACTGCTGCAGTCTGCTGAGCTGGGAAGCTGCAGGCAGACTGGGTAGGGGTAGGGTGGGGAGATCAGGAATTCCTCATGACACACGCAGTCTGGGACACGTGTGGGGTGACATGTGTAGGCACGTCAGGTGGGCAGCGGCCGATGCCCGGAGATCTGGGCTCAAGGTAGGGGACTTGTGGGGCATCAGCGCCCAGGAGCTGAAGCTGTGGGGGGCTGAGATCACCCGGCGAGGGGCCTAAGCCTTGCTGGACCTGAGCCCTGGCCTCAAGCACATGAGGGTCCCCCGGCAAAGGACGCAGAGGAGTTGGAGTGGAGGAAAGGGAGGTGGAGTGACCCAGTGGCTCAGAGCTGCAGACGGGCCTGGCTGCTGTGTCTTGTGCCTTTAGCTGGTTTCAACTTAGGTTTCAAGTTTTGAAGAGGTGATTAGAATAGGATGAGTTCATGTCACTTTGAAACGTATAATTGTATGAATTCTTTTGAGTTTCATTAGGCGGAGATGACACATCATGGCTTCTCTTTGTGTAAGATATCAAGGCCCAGGTTTGTTGCATATTTATGTGTAATTTAGTCCGTTAATTTCTTATGATTGAAATAGAGCCTTTCATTCATAGGTTTATCTTGACTTAGCATATGACAGTCATTTGGAAATAAAAGATTTTTAAAAGAGAAAAGAATAGTAATCTGAATAAATTTACAGTTGTCCTTTTTATGAACAAAATTAGCATAAGAAACCCCTAACATTTTGGAAAAACACATATTGTCTTATTCTTTGCTTATATAATTTTCCCCTCAAGAAGCAAAATTTTGCTTTTTTTTTTAAAGAGCAATCTTTTGCTAGCTTTTAAAAGAATAAAAATATTCCATCCTTCAGTGGAATTTATTCATGGTTACCTCACTATTGATGATAATAAAGAATCAGAATTTTGTCTCACTCCAGCCACAGGTCATGTAGAGGAGTTTTTTTCCAAACCGCTTTTTAAAGACACAAGTGAGGAATCAAACTGTTGTAGAAAATTCATTCATCTTAATTTAACAGATTACTTTAATTAATTTTTGTCTGCACCGGGTCTTCATTGCTGTGCTTGGGCTTTCTCTAGTTGCGGCGAGCGGGGGCTGCTCTCTAGTTGCGGCGCACATGCTTCTCATTGCAGTGGGCTTCCCTTGTTGTAAGCACAGGCTCTAGGTGCGCGGGCTTTGGTCGTTAAAGCTCACGGGCTCAGTAGTTGTGGTGCATGGGCTTAGTTGCTCCATGACATGTGGAATCTTCCTGGACAAGGGATCAAAACCCGTGTCCCCAGCATGGGCAGGCAGAGTCTTGTCTGGAACGTACAGTCTGGGACACGTGTGGGTTGACACATGTAGGCATGTTGGGTGGGCAGCAGCACATGCCCGGAGGTCTGGGCTCAAGGTAGGGGGCTCGTTGGGGCATCCGTGCCCAGGAGCTGAAGCCAAGGGGGTGTTGAGATCACCCGGGAAGGGGCCAAAGCCTTGCTGGACCTGAGCCACCAGGGAAGTCCTTCTTAATTACTTTTAAAGAGAGTAGCTTTTGCACAGGTTTTGGTTTCAAAACATTGCTTCTCACTCAGAGGAACCAGGAACATTTGAGAAGTGGCTGATTCCGGGGCTGGGAAGGGAAGGTGTGAAAGCCTGGAACATTTAGTTGAGTCTGAATGTGAGGAAGCACTCAGAAGGTTCGGCTGGGGCACATGCACAGGAGAGAAGCCAGCTTGAGGGGCTCTAGATGACCAAACCGGACAACTTGAGTGTTAGAAGAAATGAGGACGACAGCGGATCGTAGCCCGTTGATGAATCCATGATGAATCCATCATGCTTACAGTGATGGAGACAGCGGGGGGGAAAGCTCTTCCTTGAGATTCTGACTGTTGATCTGAAAGGAAGGATGGACTTGGCAGGTTGCCGCTTTCAACCTGTGTAGTGAAATTGAGTCAGGCAGAGTCATCAAGAGAGTAACAAGATATTTACATCTTCTCAAGGTGTCTGCCCACAGTATCTTGCTCATTTTGAAGGAGGAATAGTAACCACACTGTGGAGACGCTGAGATGCCTCCTCAGCCGAGTGGTATGTCCCCCTCAAAGCTGAAGGACCCCACAGGCTCGGGACTGAGTGTGGGAAGTTAAAACCCCTCTGCTGGGTTGTTGCCATGGATGCACATGCCGCTCATCACAAGCAGACACCAGAGGGACTCGCCTGTATCCTTTTTTTTTTCTTTTTTTGAGTTAAAATTTTATTTGAGGGCAAAATGAGGACTGTCGCCTGGGAGACAGCCCCTCAGATAGCTCTGAGAAACTGCTCCAAGAGGCAGAGGGATAGGGTAGTATTTATGTGATTTTGGTGAAGGAGGAATGCTTATAGTCAAGCACATACGGTTTTTTCGCAGAAGGTTTCTCCTGGTCACGAGAGACAGTCATCACCATGAAGGATTTTAGTGCTTTTTTAGACAGGAGGAGGTGCAAGAACTGGGCTCATGAAATCAGCTCCTGAAGATACCTGTCTCTCTGAAGGCATGTCCTGGCAGTTTTTCCCGAGCACAGAGCGCCTCTTTTCTGCTGTCCAGCCTGAACTCCCTTCAGGGGAGGTTGGCTGTCAGCAGCTGCAGCAGCATGTGATTTAACGCTTGGAGAGGTAGATGGCAAATGCCAGTTTGCAGTCAACAGGGCCTACTCACGGTCATAAATTTGAACGTCCTTTGGGAAGCAATTCATGACCATTTCATCTAACAATGCTAGGAAGGCTCATTCCAAGGGCCAGGGAAGATTTTGCAGACGGGTCACTCAGTGCGCTCTTACTGGACTAGGTCCATCAGCAGCAACCAGGGGGCTCTGGACCAGCTGTCTTAATCTGTCATGGTCCAGGCAAAACTCGCTCTTGTATCTTCCCATATTTAGAGTTACACCATTATAATCATTGACCATATACAGAAGTATATATTTGATCAGCTGCTTCAAGTCGACTGGCGTGTGTTCTTCAAGGAGGTTATTGTCATGAGAGACAAAGAAAGGTGAGAGATTGTTCCGGATTCAAGGAAACCAAGGAACCATTACAGCTCTGTGCCCTGTACGACTCTGGACTAGGGGAAGGTGTGAAGGACATTCCTTGGGCATTTGATTGGGTGCTGTTGGGATGATTGTTGTTGGGATACAATGTTAAGTTTCCTGAATTTGATAACTGTTGAGACTCTTTCTCAGAAAACACTGAAGTACCAGGGAGTAAAGGGGCATGTTGTAGGCAGCCTGTTCTCAGATGGTTTAGAAAAGTGTTCTGAGAGAGGGGGCATAGAGCACGTCAGATAAAGCAACTGTGACAAACTGGTGAAACTGGTGAAACTGGTGAGCCCGGGAAGAGGACTGCGGCAGATTGTTTGCTCTATTCTTGTATCCTTTCTGCAAATTTGAAATTATTTGAAAATAATAAAAAGAATAGAGAAAAATATACTTAAGAGGTGAAGCTGGTAATATATTTTTAGGACCTGAAGATAAAATTTTAAGCAGCTGTTAATTTGCTGATATAATCCCATTGTCAGTACTTTTAGTAAACAGTGAAACTCTTTCTTCGCAAATAGATTACTTATAAAGTTATGTATAAGTGAGACATAAGAGAATTTTACTTTTTGTAAGTTATATCGACTATAAAGAAATTAATTATTGGTATATTGTGGAGAAGGAAATGGCAACCCACTCCAGTGTTCTTGCCTGGAGAATCCCAGGGATGGGGGAGCCTGGTGGGCTGCCGTCTCTGAGGTCGCACAGAGTCAGACACGACTGACGTGACTTAGCAGCAGCAGCAGCAACAGCAGCATGGATATCTTTGTAAAAGAATTGTGAAATGTTTGATGATATTTCAATTTTGGTAGAGTGTGTATTTTTTTTTCATGGTCTAATTCCATGTTTTTTTAGTTAGGAAGCTGGAAATCAGTGATATACATTTGCTAAAAATGACAGATTTTATATTTGATGATAGAAAATAGTCTTAAAACGGTGGTTCACGTGACTTCTGTATTTTGGTGGATTGTCGCCCAGGAGTGCTCTGTTTTACAATCAATAATTTGGCACAGGTATTTTCAGGGACACAGTACAGAAGGACACTGAAGAGCCCCTTCCTGTGACCCCCCCGCTCCCTGAAATGATGGCTGTCATTCTCCGCAGATGGCGCAACTGGAGGAGAAGCTTGAGCTCGAGCTTCAGGACGACGCACGGGTCATTGCTTGCCGGTTCCCCTTCCCGCACTGGACCCCGGCGCAGGTCACGGGGGAGGGGATAGACACCGTGTGGGCCTACGACGCGCGCTCTTTCAGGGGAGGAGGGGGGAGGCCCTGAAGACCCGTGCACTTTCCGTTGGTTGTTCCCGCACAGGCTCTACCCAGAGTTTTCTGAGATGTTGGAGTCTTTGATCTTCTAGACACTTAAGACTGTGTCTTCAGCAAAGATTATGTTTTTCACCGCTGTGGAATAAGAAATGACAATTACTTTCCCTGACTTTTGGAGAAAATAAGCAGAAGTTGAGGCCAGCAGGTAGATGAAAAGCTCCTTTTTGCGGTGTACGCTAACAACTGTGCTCACCACTCTTCATGCACTTGGCCGTGAGAAGATTCGAGTAGGCTCCTCTCACACTGATGGCTGGGAAAGACGTTAGCAGCTCTGCACGTTGTGAAGGATATGATTTGACGCCACAGATGACAAGAAATAATTTTTAAAGAGGGAATGTATTGTAAATGCTTGCTGTTTCCTATAACTTTATTCATACTTTAGATTTATCACTCTTTTTTTTCCCTTTCTTTCTGTACTTCAGGACAAGATTAATTTTCTAAAGGTTTGGAGAAGTGTTATATTTTATAACACTTTTTTTTGGAATAACTTGTTCCAAGGCTATTGGATTACTATATTTTGTCAATCTAAGATATATATGTGTGTGTAAATCTGTGTACATACATACACATTTTTACATTTCTGAATTGTGACATACCTTCCAGTTGATGGTGTTTTGTAACTTAATTGGCAGTGTGGCGCTTCATGGCACAGTTGTATGTCAGCCACTGTTGGCAGAGTCTCAGATTTGATGAACTGTGCTATTCAGAGAAGATACATGCTGTGGTGGAATAGTTGGTATGATCTGACAGTGAAATAAACCATCCTGAACTTTGGTAAGGCAGACCTGGGTTTGGAGCCCCGCTTCAGCAGCAGCAGGGCCTTGTCCAAGTGGCTGGGCCTTGGGTTCCTGAGCATCGCTGTTGTTTGGATAGTGATATGCTGAACAGGGGGCTGGAGACTGATCTGTAGAACTCTCAGCATGGAGTCTGAGGCCTGTAAGTGGTATTTATTATTTCAGACACGAAAAAAAAGCTTGTTCACAGAAGCTGCAGATTATTTCTGCTAGTCACCTCTTTATTTTATTAAAGCAGCCATTTATTTAATATTTCTCATTTGTGAGAAGAGACTTAACTGATTTAGATAAAGACATGTCAAGGAAAACCTTTGAATGTTAGTAGATAAACTTCACATATCTGAAAAATGAATATTGACTGTTGGCTTGCACAATCCCCATGTATCACGGAAAGGAATTAAACTCCCAGTAATATTACACCCGAAACCTGAACACCAAACCATCTTAAGAGAGGTTTGATAAAATGAGATGGTTTTCATTTTTAACTAAACTGATAAAAATATGATCAGGTTGATATCTTCACTTTCATGAGCATCAAGTTGGGACTCATTCATTCATCAAATGCTTATTGAATATCTACCGCATAATAAACTTTTCTGATTCAATGGTGGATGATGTGCAAGTCCCCAGGTCTTATGGGGTTTATGTTCTAGAAGAGAGACAAACAGGTGAGTGAATGTTACCATGTGTGAACTCTCTGGAAGACGTAAGCGGTGTGATGGTGAAACGACAAGCGAGTGTGTCTGGGGTGAGAGGGTGGGATGTTGTGGACATTCATCAGCGCGTACGGCAGAGCATGCAGAACATACGGCAGGAGTCTCCTTAAGTCTCGACAGACGAACAGACAGACCAGGAGCGCATCCCGTGGTTGTGTGGTGTGTCTTGTCCCCCACTGGGGCCGTAGCCTGCTGTCTGTTGTTCAGTTGCTGAGTCCTGTCTGACTCTGGCTGTCCTATGAACTGTAGCCCTCCAGGCTTCTCTGTTCTTGGGATTTCCCAGGCAGGAGTATTGGAGTGGATTGCCATTTCCCCCTCCAGGGGATCTTCCTGACCCAGGGATCAAACTGTGTCTCCTGAATTGGCAGGCAGATTCTTCACCACTGAGCCACCAGGGACACCCTCAGGCTACCTTGTTAAGTGATAAACCCGTGTTGTTCTTAAGCTGCTTTCACGCTGTGATATTTGCAACCTCGGCAGTCTGATGGAGACAGGAGGGGTGAGGGGGGAAGCCTTCTGGCAAGGTTGGAAGGTGTGTCTGCAGTGTCCCAGAGGGATGGCAAGCCCCCAGGAACTCACACCCACTCTCAGAGTGGCGTTTAGCAATCATACCAAGTCACAGGGTCTGTGACCTTGGGCCCGGCCTTCACAGTCGACATCCCATGAGAGCATCTTGTTCTTGGGGACACGGGAAGCAGAATCTCCACTGTAGAGATTCTCCTGGGGAGTTATGTTGGGAGAGAGATGATTTCTCAGGCTTGGAAAGGACTTGGGGAAAGGAAGGGAAGAACTCACCTTGGACTGCCCTTCTTAGCAGACAGAGGAGCTATTACGGGCTGCATGTTTGTCTCCTGTGTTGAAATCCTAACCTCCCCAGTGTGTTGGCATCAGGAAGGGGGGCCTTGGCTTTAGGTTATGAGGGTGGATTCGTACCCTGATGAAAGAGACCCCAGAGTGCTCTCCCGCTCTGCCCACCACAGAAGGTCACAGCAGGAAGAGGCCCCCCACCAGACCCCACAGCAGCCAGCACCTTGATCCTGGACTCCGCAGCCTCCCGGACAGTGAGAAGTAGACACTTGGTGTTTCAGCCCCTTTCTGTGGTATCGGTCAGAGCAGCCTGATCTGACTTGAAACCAGCCAGTGCTGAGAAGAGCCATGCCAGCCCTTCCCAGACCTGTCTGTGCTCCAGCCAACATTTTCTTAGCCCCAGTGAGGAAAGGAAGTGAGAGGGAGCCTGGATTCAAGAGGACTCTCCCGGGAACCCCCTGGGAAGGGCAGGAAACCAGCCCACTGCCCTGATGAGCAGGGCCTGAGTAAGCTCCCGGTCGGTTGGAAGCTGTGGCTGGATGCTCTTAGTGAAGGCGGCCTCCTTGGGAGGGATCTTCACTCTGGATCTCCCCTCCTGACACTCACGGAGGGCGGGGGCCGGGGAATCTTTGAACACAGTTTGTCCCTGGACTAACGTGGGTGATAGAAAGAACTGGAAATAGAAAAAGGAACAGAAGAAATTGCTCTGAGAAGCAGAGTGAATTCTGGATGGTAAAGGGTCTTGAGAACACACCGAAAGAGGCACAGTCATAGAGGTGGTGATGTGGGCTTCCCTGGTGCTCAGTGATAAAGAATCCACCTGCCAGTGCAGGAGACACGCGTTCGATCCGTGGTCTGGGAAGATCCCACATGCAAGGGGCAGCTGAGTCTGTGTGTCACAGCTGTGGAGTCCACATGCCAAGACTATGAGCTTGCGTGCCTGGGGCCAGTGAGCCACAGGAGAAACTTCCTCTATGAGAAAGCGCACACTGCAGCTGGGGGGTAGCCTCTGCTGGCCATAACTTAGAGAAGGCCCACACACAGCAATGAAGACCCAGTGCAGCCAAAAAATAAGTAGATTTATATTAAAAAACATGGGGCTGTGGTATTTACCTTGGATGAGAGATGGTTCATAGGAAAGATCCTTCAAAGTGTGCAGGGTTGCCAAGCAGCAGCAGAAAGGAAAGTGACAGCACAGCCGTGTGGTTTCCATGCACTGGAAGTGTCCTGGTCTCATCTCCAGGGAGGTGGCATTGTATTTATTTTTTCTTTTAGCCAAGGGTGTGTGTGTGTGTGTGTGTGTTCATTAACTTGCTCAGTTACAAACTGCTCCAGTGTGTGTACATGTATATGTGTGTGTGAGATCATTAATTTGCTCAGTTACAAACTGCCTGCGTGTGTGTATGTATGTGTGCATATATGTATGTGTGCATGTATGTATATGTGTGTGTGAGTGTTCATTAACTTGCTCAGTTACAACCCACTCCTCTGTGTGTGTGTGTGTGTGTGTGTGTGTGTGATCGTTAACCTGCTCAGTCACAACCCGTCTTGGGAGCTCAGGGTCTTAGTGCAGTTGGCTGCTTCTCTGCAGTTTGACCTGTTCCGTGGCTCCGCGTTGTGAACTGGGGTCATCGGGTGGGAGCCAGACAGATGTGAAGTTCATGCTTAGGATGAAGTCCTTGCAGCACCTGCTGAGTCGCTAGTCACTGGAGAGGCTGGAGCGGAGGCAGGCCGGCCACTGGGTGGAGATGTTGCAGAAGAGATCCGTCCTCCAGCAGCCTGAGTGCTGAGCCGACCTGGGCTGATCACAAGTTCCGCAGTCCTGGCAGGGCCGCCTGCTTCTAGTCTGCCAAGCTCTGGGGGTCTGGGAGGCATCAAGACAGGCTTCAGCTGTGAAGGTGAGTTGCACAACTCCACAGAACTCAGCACCCCAAACACAGCTACCTTGGGATGTGCTGACAAGGTAGTTGAAGTGTTGGGGTGCAGGCGAGGCAGGCGATTAAGAGAAACATACCAGGGTCTCCAGCTGGGAAACGTGCAGGCGCAGAGAAGGAGGTTGGAATCTACCACCCAAAGAGGGCTCAACTGGAGAGAACGCGGTCGGGTTCGCTGGGCAGATTAACCTGGGGACTGTTTCTGAAGCCTCTGGTGGAAACAGGTCACTAACGACACCCACTCCCTTCTGACATCGCCTGACCTTGGGACCTTGTCCCAGGAGTAGCCTTCTGAAGACCAGGAACGCCCCCCGACCCTTCCCCAGCTTGTCTGACCAGGCTTGGCATCTGAGACAGGAGCGGAGCTGTGGAGTTTTGTGCTGAGAATTTTAATTGAGGAACAGGAGGATTGGGGACTGCCAAGTGAGAGTTCAGGTCAGGAGGTTGAGGTCAGAGCACCTTGGAGAGGTGTGAGAGACAAGAGACCGCCCTCTGGTCAAGGGCTCAATGCAGGGGGCTGGCCGTGGTCCCGGGGGGTGGGAGCTCCTACCAGATGCCTGCCCTCGACCACCAACCTCTGGGTGGCTGGGGGAGCTGTCACTGTTCCTGGGATGTTCCAGCTCCCTCTTCATTGGATTCAACTGAGTGTCGGTTCCTTGAAGAACTCCGTTTAGGAACGGGGTTATTTTGTGATGATTGAAAATACCACTTGTCATAGTGGGTATTAAACACAAGGTAATAATTGTCCCCCAAGATGTTGCGAGTTGTATTTTCAGTTAGTTGATACATCATGTCCAGTTCTTTTGCAACCCTTAGACTGTAGCCCCCCAGGCTCCTCTGTCCATGGGATTTGCCAGGCAAGAATACTGGAGTGGGTTGCCATTTCCTTCTCCAGGGGATCTTCCCGACTCAAGGATTGAACCCATGTGTTCTCCATTGGCAGGAGAGTTTTCAACCGCTGAGCCACCAGGGAATCCCACAAACTGTATACTTAGGTGGAAGAAGTGGATATTTGTATAAATGTAAGAAAATTTCCATTTAGGTTACACAATATAGTTCAGGTAGAAAACTTGAGTGGTCCGGGATCCTCTTGGGCAGGACTCTGTCTCCCTTTAGAGGGGAGTGTTCCTGTAAAAACACCAAGTTATGATTGTGTTGGAATCGTCCCACTTGTGACCCTATGGACTGATGCAAATTGAACGTGAACAACAACAACAAAATTACATTGCCTCTTCTAGGTGAGGGAGATTAGATGTCTTTTTCTAACTTAATATTATGGTGTGAACGTTATCTGAGAAGGATGGATAAAACAGTAGCTCGTCAATCACTAGCTTCAATTCAAGGATGCGAGGGAGGAATCAAGTGATTTTTCTTCTCTAATATTGTAGGATGAGCAACTGGGCAGCCAAATTATTTTTCCTACAAATGAATGCAAATGTCAAATGATTTTCCCAAAACCTCCATCTGTATCCCAAACTTGGTGGATGCATTTGCGTGGTGAAATCTCGTAGGGTTTGCTATGAATATAGCTTTGACATGTTGTCCATGCAGAGTGTGACAGCTGAAGAAGGGACAGTGAGTCACANGGCAGAAAGTGAAGAGAAAGAGCCTCTTGATAAAAGTGGAAGAGGAGAGTGAAGAAGCCAGGTTAAGACTCAACATTCAAAAAATTAACATCATGGCATCCAGCCCCATCACTTCATGGCAAATAGGTGAGAAAACAGTGGAAACTGTGAGAGACTTTATTTTCTTGGGCTCCAAAATCACCACAGATGGTGATTGCAGCCATGAAATTAAAAGCCGTTTGTTCCTTGGAAGAAAGCTATGACAAACTTAGACTGCATATTAAAAAGCATAGACATTACTTTGCCGATAAAGGTCCATATAGTCAAAGGTACAGTTTTTCCAGTAGTCATGTATGGATTTGAGAGTTGGACCATAAAGAAAGCTTGCCAAAGAACTGATGCTTTTGAACTGTGGTGTTGGAGAAGACTCTTGAGAGTCCCTTGGATGCAAGGAGATTCACCCAGTCTATCCTAAAGGAAATTACTCCTAAATATTCATTGGAAGGACTGATGCTGAAGCTGAAGCTCCAATACTTTGGCCACTTGATGGGAAGAACTGACTCATGAAAAGGATTCTGATGCTGAGAAAAATAGAAGGCAGGAGGAGAAGGGGATGACAGAGGATGTGATGGCTGGATGGCATCACCGACTCGATGGACATGAGTTTGAACAAGCTCTGGGAGTTGGTGATGGACAAGGAAGCCTGGTGTGCTGCCATCCATGGGGTCACAAAGATTCAGACATGGCTAAGACACTGAACTTACTTTTTAAGTATTCAGTCAGTTTGGTAAGGTTTTTAAGTATTACATGTCTTAAAATTTCTTAAATTACACATATTTATACTTATGTGCTTTTTATTACCTATTCCATGATATTCACTGGATGCCTACCATATGCCTTCTTCTAGAAATTGGAGATGTCCAGTGAATACCACACACACACACACACAAAACTCATAGAAAACGCCTTGGTTCTTAAAGTTTACATGGAAGTAACAGCTAAACTTAATTATATCTAATATGATAAATACTTTGGACAAAATGTAGCATTAGTGGTAAAAATTCTGCCTGCCAATGCAGGAGATGCAAGAGACATCAGGTTCGATCCCTAGGCATGGAAGATCTCCTGGAGAAGGAAATGGAAACCCCCTCCAGTATACCTAAAAAATTCTATGGACAGAGGATCCTGGAGTCCTGTGGTTCATGGGGTCCCAAAGAGTTGGACAGGACTGAGCGTGTGCTCCCATGCCATTCAAGGCAAAAGACTAGAGGACCACAGTGATTGTACATCAGTGATATAATAACCAAAGATTGTATATCAATGGTTAAGAAAATCCCCCTGATTAGGTGACGTCTGAGCACAACTCTGAGGCAATCTGGGCTATGCCATAAAGCTGCCTGCTCTAGACCATTTCAAGCAGAAACAGAAACTTCAAAATCATGTGTAGGGAGCAGGCCTGACATATTTGAAAAACACAAGAAATTTCCTGAAACTTTCATGATAATTTCTAGCTATTACTCTGAAGTGCCAGCAAGGCAAGTGTGATAAATACTCAGTTCTCTGATATATCTGTCCTGATATGCTAAAGATATTAAAACCACCCAAAGATTATTTATAATCTCTGAGAGAGCTATTTTTTTAGAATTATGCAAAGTAATTTGTTTAGCACAATAATGGCTAACCCACAGAGTGTTTAAGCAAAGGAGAGGAAAATGGAATGTATCTGCTCTTGCTTGCGCTATAGACATTGTGCAGGCTATCTGACCTCTCTTAATCTCAGTCTCCTCGTTCATACAATAGAAAGAGTAGACTCTGTTCCATGCTCGCCACTAGTGTTATTCCAGTCTTGGATCGGAAGGCACTTTTTAAAAAATGACTTGCCACACACATGCAAAATATTTTGGTAAAATCTCAAGGCCATTTGTCTGTCAACTTTACTCATATGAGAGATGGCTAAGTCT
>SJYW01010380.1:161278-174196 GCA_006410735.1 Raphicerus campestris
TTTTGCCATACATATACTATTTAAAAATATGAAATTAAACACCAGAAATAAAGTAAACCAACATGAAATTAAACACAAAAAGGAAAATAAATCAGAAAGCTGATAAGATTTAAATTGGCTTGACATGGAAAGATAGGAATTGCAGTGAAGATAGGTGTGACAATGGCTACCACTTATTTATATTTTTATTTCATTTTAAAATTATATATATATATTACCTAAAATTAATGTAAATTAAATAAATTTAAGCATAACAACTCACTAAAATTCTTTCTACAGAAAAAAAAATATAAATAAAAGAGTAACTGTGGAAACAACAAACTGTGGAAAATTCTTAAAGAGACGGGATTATCAGAGCACCTTACCTGCTTCTTATATTCCTGAGATATCTGTGGGCGGGGTCAAGAAGCAACAGTTAGAACCAGACATGGAACAACCGACTGCTTCCTAATTGGGAAAGGAGTATGTCAAAGCCGTATATTGTCACCTTGCTTACTTAATTTATATCCCAGGGATAGAACCCAGGTCTCCCACACTGTAGACAGATTCTTTAACCAGCTGAGCCAGAAGAGAAGCCACCATGCAAAATGCTTGACTGGATGAAGCACAAGCTGGAATTAAGATTTCTGGGAGAAATACCAATAACCTCAGATACTCAGAAGACATCCTTACGGCAGAAAGTGAAGAGAAAGAGCCTCTTGATAAAAGTGGAAGAGGAGAGTGAAGAAGCCAGGTTAAGACTCAACATTCAAAAAATTAACATCATGGCATCCAGCCCCATCACTTCATGGCAAATAGGTGAGAAAACAGTGGAAACTGTGAGAGACTTTATTTTCTTGGGCTCCAAAATCACCACAGATGGTGATTGCAGCCATGAAATTAAAAGCCGTTTGTTCCTTGGAAGAAAGCTATGACAAACTTAGACTGCATATTAAAAAGCATAGACATTACTTTGCCGATAAAGGTCCATATAGTCAAAGGTACAGTTTTTCCAGTAGTCATGTATGGATTTGAGAGTTGGACCATAAAGAAAGCTTGCCAAAGAACTGATGCTTTTGAACTGTGGTGTTGGAGAAGACTCTTGAGAGTCCCTTGGATGCAAGGAGATTCACCCAGTCTATCCTAAAGGAAATTACTCCTGCATATTCATTGGAAGGACTGATGCTGAAGCTGAAGCTCCAATACTTTGGCCACTTGATGGGAAGAACTTACTCATGAAAGGGATTCTGATGCTGAGAAAAATAGAAGGCAGGAGGAGAAGGGGATGACAGAGGATGTGATGGCTGGATGGCATCACCGACTCGATGGACATGAGTTTGAACAAGCTCTGGGAGTTGGTGATGGGCAAGGAAGCCTGGTGTGCTGCCATCCATGGGGTCACAAAGATTCAGACATGGCTAAGACACTGAACTTACTTTTTAAGTATTCAGTCAGTTTGGTAAGGTTTTTAAGTATTACATGTCTTAAAATTTCTTAAATTACACATATTTATACTTATGTGCTTTTTATTACCTATTCCATGATATTCACTGGATGCCTACCATATGCCTTCTTCTAGAAATTGGAGATGTCCAGTGAATACCACACACACACACACACAAAACTCATAGAAAACGCCTTGGTTCTTAAAGTTTACATGGAAGTAACAGCTAAACTTAATTATATCTAATATGATAAATACTTTGGACAAAATGTAGCATTAGTGGTAAAAATTCTGCCTGCCAATGCAGGAGATGCAAGAGACATCAGGTTCGATCCCTAGGCATGGAAGATCTCCTGGAGAAGGAAATGGAAACCCCCTCCAGTATACCTAAAAAATTCTATGGACAGAGGATCCTGGAGTCCTGTGGTTCATGGGGTCCCAAAGAGTTGGACAGGACTGAGCGTGTGCTCCCATGCCATTCAAGGCAAAAGACTAGAGGACCACAGTGATTGTACATCAGTGATATAATAACCAAAGATTGTATATCAATGGTTAAGAAAATCCCCCTGATTAGGTGACGTCTGAGCACAACTCTGAGGCAATCTGGGCTATGCCATAAAGCTGCCTGCTCTAGACCATTTCAAGCAGAAACAGAAACTTCAAAATCATGTGTAGGGAGCAGGCCTGACATATTTGAAAAACACAAGAAATTTCCTGAAACTTTCATGATAATTTCTAGCTATTACTCTGAAGTGCCAGCAAGGCAAGTGTGATAAATACTCAGTTCTCTGATATATCTGTCCTGATACGCTAAAGATATTAAAACCACCCAAAGATTATTTATAATCTCTGAGAGAGCTATTTTTTTAGAATTATGCAAAGTAATTTGTTTAGCACAATAATGGCTAACCCACAGAGTGTTTAAGCAAAGGAGAGGAAAATGGAATGTATCTGCTCTTGCTTGCGCTATAGACATTGTGCAGGCTATCTGACCTCTCTTAATCTCAGTCTCCTCGTTCATACAATAGAAAGAGTAGACTCTGTTCCATGCTCGTCACTAGTGTTATTCCAGTCTTGGATCGGAAGGCACTTTTTAAAAAATGACTTGCCACACACATGCAAAATATTTTGGTAAAATCTCAAGGCCATTTGTCTGTCAACTTTACTCATATGAGAGATGGCTAAGTCTATAGGGAAGCCAAAATGTCCTGTAGAAGACAAATTGATATTACATCACTGATATACCAAACTCATATATTTCACTTCTAGAAAGGCTCAAAGAATCTCACTTTAGAGTCCATTTATTCATCCCTTAAGCATGAGTTTAATATTCTTGACTACATAGGTTTCTACTACTACCACTAGTTGACTTCAGCCTTAAGATATGTAACTCTTTCTATTTTGTTGGGTTGGCTTGGATCTACTCACAAGTTCTAGGGAGCTAGTTCTATGAGTTAATAATAGAGAATTATTAGTAAGGCTATCTGGGTATCTAGATATCAAGGTAAATTGTGATTAGGGGAGAAAACAATGTGATTCAATGATGGAAAAATTCTAATTGTGGAATGCCATAATCCTGGGTTCAAAGCCAAGATCACCACCACCAATGAGAATCATATTAAATTGTGAACTTAATATCCAAGCCTTGATATTCTGTTCTGGGAGCTGGCGGTAGTGATAAAAGTCCTACAGAATTGTAAGGAGTGCTAGGAAGGAATTATGTAGAGGTGATCTTAATAGAGTGCATACTATAATTCCCTTCACTTCCTCCACTGCCCTACACATGACCCAAACCTAGGACCCTGGCCTCTGCAAACCACAGTGTTCCCAGCACAACACTACCTGGAAAAAAGCAGCTACCCCTTAGTAATAGCACGAATGTATGAATGAATCAACCAATGAATGAATGAAGAAATTTATAAAATTATCAATTAATTGCATAATAATAGCTCCTCAGACTCACAAATCAGGAAGGCAGATACCTCTTCATCATATCTTCTCTTACTAAATACTAAATGGTGTAGCATTCTTGATAGATAATCTTTCTTATCTTTACCACCAGGATCCTAGTTTAGAAGGCACGAAGATATCGGGCTGAGAAATGTACTCCTAGGCACTCTGGCAGAAGGCAGGAAGTCATTTTCTTTAAACCACTGCTTTAGCTTCAGCCACAGTTATTCATTCTCTTTTAGAAGGAGGAATTCATTTATGTCTTCAGGAGACAGATGTATCAAGCCATCGGGTGTTTCTGCCAATCACCTACTGCCAAAGCCCTGATGTTTTATTTCATTAGTGCAGGCACTTTCCATTAATTTAGATACTGTTTCAGAGTGTTAGTTCCAAAGGACATTGTTTCTTGGCTCTTCTATTCTGAAGGGCTATTTAATACATTACTGCAATGAATTGACCCTTTGCCAAGAAAGAAGCAGTGGCCACCCAATTCTAATCAGTTTCTGACAATGTGATTCTAATGCTTGGCCTGATGATATATTTATTGTGCTTTACCTGGAACTGGCAGAAATGAGCCAGAAGATTTCTATTAGCTGAGTAGTCAGACTAAACATAAGCACATGAAACGAGTGCTTTCTTCTTTCCTTCCTTCCTCCTTCCCTCCCCTTCCTCCCTTTTTCCCTTCTTTCCTTCTTCTCTTCCTTCCTTTCTTTCCCCTCTCCTTTCTTACTTCTTTCCTTCCTTTCTGCTTTCCCTCCTTTCTCTTTTTCATAAAAATAAGAACACAAGAGTATTCTACTGCATGCCAAGCGTGAGAAACACTTTTGATGCCTAAAATCATATACCCTTATCCCCATTCTTTCTCATTCCTAAGTAAACCTGGTTTATTCAGCTCCTCCATGCAGCTCTTCATGAAGCTTCAAAGAATGGATCCGGACTAATCTGAGACACCATGGTTTCCTCATTTCCTTTGCTAGTGATTGGTCTGAGTATACAATTTGAGCCAATGAAACATAAAATAGGCTTAATGGAGATTTCAGAGGAAGTTTTCCTTACTCTTAAAAGACTCAAGAAAGAGCCAGACTCTTTGGTCCTAGCCTATCTCATGTCTGGATATGATGGTTAGCACTGTTACAATCTCTTGTGACCCCAGGAGGCATTTAACTAAAGACAAAGGTGACTAGAAGACAACAGCAGAGCAAAATGAGGGAGAGATGCTTGGCCTTGCTGCTGCTGCTGAGCCAGGGAGATAAGCCAGAACCACTCTTCCCCTGAACTTCCTGTTCTATGTGAAAATGCATTCCTTTACTTTCTGAAAGTCAGTAGACATTGTTAAATGCTATACTAGGCCATGGAAGAAATATCAACAGAGTATACGATTCTGTAATAGAATTAGCCCTTCAGGAATGCTGGAATTACAACGTGAGCTGCTCTGTGTACTTAAATATTACAGCAATGTGCTTGTCTCTTAAAAGTAGCAAAACTGAGCATTATGATTTATTTAGATCATGCTCATAGTCTGTACATAAATCTGACATTACCACAATTATAGTGAGGAGGATCTTTTATAGTGATGTATCCAACTTTCTGGACTGCAAGTCTCCACTTGGACCCAATCAAAATGCTCAGATATTTACATGAACTTGTTTCACCTATAGTTGGAAGCTTTGAAAAAATCCACCTCAAAAACAATTTCTGTCTAAACTTCTCAATTCTTTCAACTCATTTTGGCTCTCAGTTTTTTCCATATGTGTTTGGAGAATGGCAATTATTTGAACTATCTAATTATAACTATATATAACTATATGGTATATAACTATCCAATTGAAGTAATTTCTCTAGATATAATGTCTATACATATATAAATATATACATATTATACATTTACTTAAATATATTTACTTATATAGTTAGATATAATTTCTTCACTTACATATAAATATATATATATATTATTTATTTGATATGTCTTAGCCTTTTTCATGGGTTTCCTCATTTCCTTTACTAGTCATTGGTCTGGGTATACAATTTGAGCCAATGAAACATAAACTTAGTCTTAATGGATTTCAGAGTAAGTTTTCCTTAATCTTAAAAATCTCAAGTAAGAGTTATACTGCTTGGTCCAGGGCTATATCATGTCTGGATATGATGTATAGCACTATTTCAATCTTATGTCTATATTCTTTTTGTATCTCATAGATTCTAACCAAAAACTACCTACAGAAAAAATTATCAGCTATACTTTATGACCAGTTAAGTTACTGAGTAGATATGGTAAATAACAATCTCAACACACTTTTCCTTCTACCATAAGTGTTGAAACCTGTCTTTTATTAAGCCTATAATTACATTTTGACTCTAACTTAAATCTGTTCTGAATAGTAAGAATGAAAAACAATTCAGATTCTTCAAGCTACTCTTTGCTTAAAATCCTTTTGTCCACTCCTCACTTAAACCAGTGAGGAATAGTTCACTTGCTGCATTTGAACTTCTCAGTGTCAAGAAACCAATACATCTAGCAATCAAAATACGAACATACTGATAACAGAATGATTATTAACCAAGTCCACAGAAAGATGACAATGAAAAAACTGATGACAAACAGCTAAACTGTANTTGTCCACTCCTCACTTAAACCAGTGAGGAATAGTTCACTTGCTGCATTTGAACTTCTCAGTGTCAAGAAACCAATACATCTAGCAATCAAAATACGAACATACTGATAACAGAATGATTATTAACCAAGTCCACAGAAAGATGACGATGAAAAAAATGATGACAAACAGCTAAACTGTATCAGTTGCTTACCATGTACCAGGCACTCTTACATCCATTTAACTTCTTTAATCTTCACACTAACTCTCCAAGTTTCAGTCTATCGTTATCTGCATTTTGCAAATGAAGTAACAAAGACACAGAAAGAGCACTGATTTGCCCAGGGTTTCACAGCTTACAAGTGAGTGGCAAAGACAAATTTAGGGAAGTGGGCTGTTTTACCTTAAAAAACCACTAAAGCGGTCCACCCCCAAAGTGTCCTATTTTCCATGCAATTAAGAGAACTACAGAAATAAAACAAATACTTGTCCAAGGAGCTTTCTTGAAAGATGACAGGACAAGCATCAAAGACCATCATTCCTGTAACCAAATTTTCGTCTGAAAATAACATACAGGTTTAAATCACTAACTGGGGTTAGTAGATTAGATGCAAACTATTATATATAGGATGGATAAACAACAAGGTCCTACTGTATAGCACAGGGAACTATATTCAATATTCGGGGATAAATCATAACGGAAAAGAATATCTAAAAAGCATATGTTTGTATAACTGAGTCACTTTACTATACAGCAGAAACTAACACAACACTGTAAATCAATTATACTCCAATTTAAAATATTACAAGGGAATAAAGCACTAATTCACTAACAAGCAATCACTGACATTGCTTCTTGGCCTTTTGGCAAAGATCAAGTGTATCTCTCCACATATGGCTATTTTAAAAACTAATCCTGCCTCTTTCCAAAAGATAAACAGAAAAATGTAAAATGCATGCATACACAAAATGATTGCCAAATATATATAGAAGAAACAATTATTTTAAACATATTGTGTAGTTTAAAAATTTTTAAAGAAAAAAAAAGGAACAGTGAATGTTCTAGTAAAAAGCAAAAAAAAATGAGTCGTGAGAATTTTCTCCCTCTTTTCATAAAGTTCCCCCAAAATGTGTAGATTAGAGTTATAGCTTATCAGAAAGGAGAACCATTTGGTGTGGCTGATATATTTTCCAGTGCTAAGGAGAAGGAATTCTTCAGTAGGGTAGCAAATATAGTCTTTACTAGAAGACAATAGAAACCACTTTCATCTTGCCTAACTGACAAGGTTATAAATCTGGGCAATAAAAATGAGTTCAAAATTTATGAGATATGGGAAGGGTATGACACACGTAGACAAGTTCAATTCTAAAAGCACGTATCCTTAAAACAGAGAACAGAACCACTGAACACTAGAAACAAAAGTTAGGTACATTGATGAAGCTGNTCCACCCCCAAAGTGTCCTATTTTCCATGCAATTAAGAGAACTACAGAAATAAAACAAATACTTGTCCAAGGAGCTTTCTTGAAAGATGACAGGACAAGCATCAAAGACCATCATTCCTGTAACCAAATTTTCGTCTGAAAATAACATACAGGTTTAAATCACTAACTGGGGTTAGTAGATTAGATGCAAACTATTATATATAGGATGGATAAACAACAAGGTCCTACTGTATAGCACAGGGAACTATATTCAATATTCGGGGATAAATCATAACGGAAAAGAATATCTAAAAAGCATATGTTTGTATAACTGAGTCACTTTACTATACAGCAGAAACTAACACAACACTGTAAATCAATTATACTCCAATTTAAAATATTACAAGGGAATAAAGCACTAATTCACTAACAAGCAATCACTGACATTGCTTCTCGGCCTTTTGGCAAAGATCAAGTGTATCTCTCCACATATGGCTATTTTAAAAACTAATCCTGCCTCTTTCCAAAAGATAAACAGAAAAATGTAAAATGCATGCATACACAAAATGATTGCCAAATATATATAGAAGAAACAATTATTTTAAACATATTGTGTAGTTTAAAAATTTTTAAAGAAAAAAAAAGGAACAGTGAATGTTCTAGTAAAAAGCAAAAAAAAATGAGTCGTGAGAATTTTCTCCCTCTTTTCATAAAGTTCCCCCAAAATGTGTAGATTAGAGTTATAGCTTATCAGAAAGGAGAACCATTTGGTGTGGCTGATATATTTTCCAGTGCTAAGGAGAAGGAATTCTTCAGTAGGGTAGCAAATATAGTCTTTACTAGAAGACAATAGAAACCACTTTCATCTTGCCTAACTGACAAGGTTATAAATCTGGGCAATAAAAATGAGTTCAAAATTTATGAGATATGGGAAGGGTATGACACACGTAGACAAGTTCAATTCTAAAAGCACGTATCCTTAAAACAGAGAACAGAACCACTGAACACTAGAAACAAAAGTTAGGTACATTGATGAAGCTGGAGAAAGGACACGCTTTGGCCACAATTTGAAATTTTCACCATACACTCAATGAATCGAGCTACCTCATATCCCCAGTGGGGGGAAAAAAGACACATACAAAACCTCTACAAAATACTACACAACTCCCTGAATAGGGTAGGATCTTAATAACATTGATATATTAAGTGTACGTAACTCAGTGGTAAAATAATCTGCCTGCTAAGCAAGCAACATGGGTTCGACTCCTGGGTCAGGGAGATCCCCTGGAGCAGGCAATGGAAACCCACTCTAGTATTCTTGTCTGGAGAATCTCATGGACAAAGGAGCCTGGTGGGCTACAGTCTATGGGGTCATAGGAGAGCTGGACACTACTTAGGACCAAACAACACCAGCGACAATTACAAAGATAGCTACCAGGTCAGTTTCTAAGGCAGAGAGGAACTCCAGTAGTGTTTAAGAGCACAATTTCTGTGCTAGATTGCTTGGATTTCACACTGCTCTGGCTATGGGATCAGTCATTTTAAACAAATGTGATTGAGTTGCCTGTAAAGATGAAAATAAACCTGATAGGTCATGTTGAGGCTTAAAGAGGTTAATACATCATGACAGAAAATGCTCATTGTCTTCCCACACCCATTCTCCCCTGCTTCCTTTTTCTACTTTCCAAACAGGGCTGTTCTGCCGTCCAACTGCAGCGTCACCATTCACGTTATAACCTATAGGAATGGCAATCCCAGGAATCATGCAATATGGCGGACTCATTCCCTTGTTGCTCAGTCGTGTCCAACTCTTTACGACCCCATGGACAGCAGCACACCAGGCTTCCCTGTCCTTCACTGTCTCCTGGGGTTTACTCAAATTCATGTTCACTGAGTCAGTGATACCATCTAACCATCTCATCCTCTGCCTCCCTCTTCTCTTGTCTTTAATCTTTGCCATATTGGCAGAATAGAAGGCTACCCAGTTAGAGTCTAGGGTCCTCTTTATCTTTTGCAAGAAAGGCTGTTCATGTGACTATNCAGGCAAGAACACTGGAGTGGGTTGTCATTTTCTTCTCCAATGCATGAAAGTGAAAAGTGAAAGTGAAGTCGCTCAGTCGTGTCCGAATTTTAGCAACCCCATGGACTGCAACCCACCAGGCTCCTCCGTCCATGGGATTCTCCAGGCAAGAGCACTGGAGTGGGGTGCCATTGCCTTCTCTGTGAGTCACAGGACATCAGGTGCAATGCCGATACCAAGTAGCTGGCAGTCAGCAGAATTGTGAGGCGAGTGAGGCTGATGGTTCCCAGTCTTCCCGTTATCTCCCCCTGCGCCGACCTTGTCCCAGGCTCTAATCCTTTACCCTTTAAAAGAAAATAATATATTTAAAATTTGTATTTATTTTCAAGTGGACCACTTTAAAGTCTTTATTGAATTTGGTATAGTATTGCTTCTGTTTTACGTTTTGGTTTTTTGGCTGTGAGGTATGTGGGATCTTAGCTGGACGACCAAGGATCAAATCCACACCCCCTGCAGTGGAAGGCGAAGTCTTAACCCCTGAACCTCCAAGCAAATCTCTACTCCCACCCCTTTTTTTGCACATTTTTTCACACTTAACATCTCTTTTTTTAAAAAATAATTGAAGTATAGTTGGTTTATAGTGTTTTAGTTTCAAGTGTACAGCAAACTGATTCAGTTGCACATGTCAATATATATTTTCAGATTCTTTCCTTTTATAGATTATTACAAAATATTGAGTATAATTCCCTGTGCAACACGGTAGGTTCTTGTTAATTTATTTTGTATACAATACTGTGTATCTGTTAATCCCAAACTCCTAACTTATCCATACCCCTCATCACTTAATCCTTTTTTTTTTGCACCTCTGCTTTTAAGCATTATATTTTCAAAGATACTTGTATTTTGTTAAGGAGAATGTTAATATAAATTTGAATTTTAGTCAGGCTGAAAGAGATGAATTTGTAATGGAGACGTGTCAGATTCCTTGCTTCCATCTGCCCTTACCCCAGTCTCACCTAAACTACTCAGTTGGTGCAACTTGGAAACCAGAGCATCCACAGAAAGAATCACTGGTACCTGGGGAGACTCCCTGGGCCGCCCAGACAGAAAGCTCTGTGGCGCTGGAAACTGCCCAGGGGAGAGTAATTTATACAAACAGCATGGGAATGCTGCTCTGGGGGAAGCGTATAGCCACGATGAGCGGCGAGGGCTTCCACTTGCTACCAGCCTGGGGCAGCGCAAGCCCTGGGTCATTGCAGACGCTGCTGTTACAGTTTCTTGAAATACAACAGAAAGGACTTCACGTTGAGAGCCGCGTCCCTTCCAGCCGAAGCTTCCAGCTCTACTCTCATCATTCAAACCTAAGCTCCCCTTGCAGGAAAATCCAATATGAACCAGCATGACTTCTAGGTGATTCTCCTCTCTGCACCAGTGGTCTGCCAGCTGACTGGTATTAGAGCAGCAGGTATCGCTGTGGTGCAGGGTGTCGTCAGGTGTAATGAACACGAGGCAGAACAGCACGGATTGCTTCTCTTTTATGTCATCATGGGGCATTCACGCGCTCACACATGCCTTCTCGCTCCCACACACACACACAGACACACACAGCGTACCCTACCTGAAGTAATCTATGAATATATGAGAAACTGGTACTAGCTTTTGCGTCTCAGAAGGGTGGGTGGCATTTGGAACTTGATGTACAAGGAAGACATCTTTCATTACGTATTTTAAAACATATATACATTTTTTGCATTTTTGCCATATAACTTTTTAATGAGTTAATTTTTATAAGTTCACGCACATAGATTAGCTCTGATTCACATACCAGACACACTTTTTAGAGCACACTGGAGAGAGAACGGCTCAGCAGTGTGGCACTGAAGTGGGCCAGGCGGTTGCAAGACTCCTCTCCACAGGATTCTCTAGGCAAGAATACTGGAGTGGGTTCCTGTTTTCTTCTCCAGGGGATCTTCCCAACCCAGGGATCAAACCTGTGGTCTCCTTCATCTCCTGCATTGGCAGGCGTATTCTTTGCCACTGAGCCAGCTGGGAAGCTCACGCTGGTAGGTAAATAAGAGCAGAAAATCGGAGAACTGGACCGTCCAGGGCAAATCTCCTGGCTGTCAGCGCCAAGCTTTTGTGAAGATGGAGAACTCAGTTTCAGTGGTTTGTGCTGGTGACATACTGTTTGTGATTTTTTTTTTTTTTAAATCTTCAGATTTTTTCTTCTTTCCTCCCTGTTATATGTCTTTATCATAAAATGAAAGTGAGAAACATGATTTGTGAGATTTTAGGCCAGTGGTCCCCAAAATTAGAGATGGAGACAAGAGGTGGGTGGGCGAGGTGGTGGACTCTGGGTGAGGAGGAGAGCAGGCAGCCCTGGCCCTCCTTTTGCTGGACCAGCCCTCCCTTTCCTCCCCGCCCCCTCCTGGCCACTGTAGGTCATGTCCAGCCCCTCTTCTCGCTTCCATCCTTGTCGTCCTTTCCCGAAACCTCTGGGAGATGGCTGCTAACTTCTAGAAAAGGTCATGCCCAACTGGCCCTGTCGCTTTCTCTTTTGTACCGTCTGAAAAAGGGCATCCTGGGTAAATTACCAAGTGTCACGCATGAACAGTGCTGAATGGAACGTTTAAGTTATTGATTCTAAATAACCATAACTCCTGTCTGAAGCCTTTCCTCTGTGTCTAGGGAGCCCCGAGGGTATGATCCCCGGGGCTGGAGGCTTGCTCCCAGCCCTTTAGGAAGCCCCGTTTACCGTGGACACCCCTGTTAGAAATGTCTTTCTGAAACCTGGCTGAAACCTGGCTCCTGGGCATGTCCCATGCACTGGTCTAATATTACACCCTGGGACCACACTGAACACATCTAGGACTTCCTCCATGGGCTGGAGCTTCAAAGATTTGAAGAATTGTCTTCCATCCTCAGTTTATCATCTATTCTCATAGTTCTTGGTAAAAATTAACTTCCCTAGGCTGGTTACTGCCCTCTTAAGAAGCTAGACTCGGTGTGGTCTTTCTAAAGTGTGGCTGCTGGACCCAGACGTGGCCCCAGGCATGGCTGGATCAGCGCAAAAAACAGGCTCCTTCCTTATCTTCAGATAAGCTGAACACATGACAGTCTCACTCACGTGGACTAAAGTTTTGCTCCTTAGTCATGATCTGTCCCCAATTATACAAACCACATTAATGAAGTTAAAAAAATTTTTTTTTAAATTTATTTTAATTAGAGGATACATTGGGCTTCCCTGGTGGCTCAGAGGTGTCTGCCTGGAATGCGGGAGACCTGGGTTCGATCCCTGGGTTGGGAAGATAACCCTGGAGAAGGAAATGGCAGCCCACTCCAGCACTGTTGGATGACTCAGGGAGCCCAGAGCTGGTCCCCTGTGACAGCTTGGAGGGATGCTGTGGGGAGGGAGGTGGGAGGGGGGGTTCAGGATGGGGATTCAGGATGTTGTACATTTCAACATATGTACACCCATGGATGATTCATGTCAATGTATGGCAAAAA
>SJYW01010380.1:177965-195663 GCA_006410735.1 Raphicerus campestris
TGTGTGTGTGTGTGTGACCCAAGTGGGTTTTCATTTGTGAAGCCAGTGAATAACAGATATGTTCTGAAACCTTTTACCGAGTTTGATTTGCCCACCTGCCAGGGGATTTGAAGGAACCGCTGGATCTTCATCTCCGCATCCGTCATCTGGTTGTCCCTGAGCCACCCGCAGCTGCGACAGCCACGCCATCGGTGTTCGCATCCACCCTGGATGCAGGGAGCAGGCACAGCCTCTCAGTGGGGTGGGGGGGCAGAACCCCGAAACCTCCCCGCCTGGAGCCCGCGTCACCTCCACCTGGGCTCCGTCGCTGTGTCCCAGCTTGGGGGCAGTGCGGGCATACCTTCGGTGGTCGGTCCATATGTATTTGTTGACTAAATGGGCAAATGAAGGGTGTCCGGGGAGGCTGGCCCCTGGCCCCCCGTCTTACTGGAGTGATCTGTCTTCCTTGATCCCACACCCTTTGGTGTTGGCTTCCTGGTTAAAAATGAAAACTCACTACCCTGGCAGGGTTCATTCCTAGCCATCCACACTGTCTCCTGTAGTCTCTACTTTTTTTTTTTACATTTTTTAAATTATGTGCTTTCTCACATTTTTCTTTAAGAAAAAACAGGTTAACTGAGGTCTAGTTGATATTCAACCCTCTCCACACCAACAAAACGCAGGACATTTTGACGTATACAGTTTGGACATGCACATACCTGTGGAACCGTCACCACAGTCAAGGTAATAAACATATCCGTCACTTCCAAGGGTTGTCTCCGGTTCTGCGTTTTGTAGTTGTTTTGGTGGGAAGAACACTTACTGTGAGGTCTGCCCTCCTGACAGACTGTGGCGCTTACAGTACTGAATCGTTCGCCCTCGGCACTGTTTTGGGCAGTAGACTTATAGAATTTACTCGTCCTATACAACCAAGACTTTATAACCATTGAAAACGTCTCCCTTTCACCTCTCCACCAAGCCCTTGGCAACCCCTTCTCTACTCTCTGCTTCTGGGAGTCTGCCTCTATTAAATTTCTTACGAAAGTGGAATATGCAGTATCTGTCTTTTTGTGCTGACATGGTGTCCTCCGGATTCATCCATGCACTCACACTCGGCAGGGATCTCTGCATCCTTTTTGCTGGGGTAGGTAAACTCTGCCCGCCTCTTTCCTGAGGTCCAGCCCTCGTCCGTCTACAGGTTCCAGAATCGACCTTCCTCCCCTTTTCAGGACTAATGTCTACACACTGCCAGGAGATCACCATCTCCCTCCTGTCGTACACAATTTCTCCAACATCCCCAGGGATAAAGTCATTTCTGGGCAATATTTTATTCTAACATGGATTCATTAAGAGCCATTAACTCACCTAGCTGTCTCTCTGAATATTAAAAAAGCCCAAGTTGGATTACATTTTGCTATCCATTCTGTTTTTTTAAAACTTTTTTGCTTATATATAAACTGTATAGTTTGATGACTATAGAATTCTCACAATGCTGATTTCTTCCTGAGTGAAAGTGAAGTCACTCAGTTGTGTCCAACTCTTTGTGACCCCATGGACTGCAGCCTACTAAGTTCCTCCATCCATGGGATTTTCTGGGCAAGAATACTGGAGTGGGGTGCCATTTAAATGAGTCTAAATTTGAAATTTCTAATGGAAAATGTTTCTTTCTATAATCACTAATTGAGATAAGCTTTATCCCTATGAACAATTTTTCATTTATAGTATTTCAGTGCAGAAATCTTAAAGTGTTTGGGGAATGGTGGATTCCAAAATAAAACAATGGATTTCACATTTACCACATGATTCTGCTTGTATTTACAATTTACAGATCACTTTCTGGGTAGTGGACTTCCAAAGTGCTGCTATGCCAAGTAATAATTTTTTTTTTAATCTCTTTTCTCTCTTCCCTTGGACTATCACCTTCATCTGACTTTTTGTCTTGTCTCTTGCATTTTGAAACCCGGCATTTGCTGTGTCGTCTTTCTCTTCTTGAAAGGGTCTTTTCCCTCCACATTTTAATGTTTCCAAATACAGTTTTTGATCTCGAAATTCACGCTGTAACAAAGCCTCTTGTTTTGTTTTGTTCGCATTTAAATAGGTGTCATCTTGTTTCTTCATGTTTTATTTCGTAGCCTGTCTGCTGACACAGCATCACTTTTGTTTCCAGTAAATGAAAACATTTCCACCCACTTAGTAGTTAGGCAGAGAGAAGGGGAAAAAGCCTGAGCGCGCAGCAGTTCTCTGAGATAAGTGCGTGGTGGGTTTACATTTTACTCTGTTTCACTGTTTGGCTCACAGGTCAGTGTTTTGTGTCTTCAGTAGTTTGGTGACTGTTAAGGTTTTTACCTGATGCTTTTTAAGACATGGATTTTGAACCTATTTAAAAAGAGTTTCCATTAAAACAGAAAGTTCTGATTTTTTTTTAAAAAGCGTAGTTACTTTGCTACAGAATGCAATGGATTATGTTTAGAGCAACAGGGACAAACATATTTCAAATTATCCATATGACTATTGGTCAAATCCTACAAACTGCTAAGCAAATGTGCAAATAATTCAGATGGACTATGATGAATTCTGTCCCAGAAGAAATGAACTATTGCTAGAATTAAGACAAGGAAGAGGATCTTACTGCTTGATTTGTATGTGGAAGGAAATGATGAAGGATGGTGATTTGCTATTTACAATTTCTCCCCCACAGCAAGAGAAAGTTTCAAAGTGGGTTTGATTTTTTTTTTTCTTTCAGTTTTTAATCCTTCGTTCAGAAAAACCAATATTCTGGCCTAAGGAAATAGAAATAACTTCCAAAGGTAGGCCAGTAATACCATATAAAAGAACTCTTTAGACTGTTTTGACCTAATGTTTTAAGATGTTAATGGTTAAAATATTAAAGCTATATGCATAAAAATTTGCAGTATAATTTACAGAAAAAGAAAACCCTGTTTAGTTTACAGGGCTGTTAGTTTTGACAAATACATGCGGGTCACATAATTACACACAATGAGATATAGAATAATCCCATTATCCACAAAATTCCCTTGTGCCCCTCTGTGGTCAGACCCTCTCCCAACCCCTGCTCCCTGGCAGCTACTCACCTATTTCCTGTCCCTCTGTTTTCCAGAATATCCTGTAGATGGAATCTTACAGGATGTCAGGGCTTCTCAGGTGGTGATAGTGGTAAAGAATCCACCTGCCGATGCAGGAGACACAAGAGATGTGTGTTCCATCTGTGGGTTTGATCCCTGGGTTGGGAAGATCCTCTGAAGTAGGAAGTGGCAGTCCACTCCAGTATCCTTGCCTGGAGAATTCCATGGACAGAGGAGCCTGGTGGGCTACAGTCCATGGGGCCATAAAGAATGGGATGCAACTGAGCGACTGAACACATACAGAATGTAGCCCTTCGAGTCTGGCTACTTGGACTTAGCATTATGCATTTGAGGTTCATCTGTGTCGTGTGTTTATTAATCTTGATTGCTGAGTAGGGGTCTGTTGTATGGGATACACCTGATTTTATCATTCACCAGTAGAAAAACATTTGGATTTTTTTTGCAGTTCTTGATGATTATGAATAAAGTCAGTGTCAACATTTGCANTTTTTTTTTTAATCTCTTTTCTCTCTTCCCTTGGACTATCACCTTCATCTGACTTTTTGTCTTGTCTCTTGCATTTTGAAACCCGGCATTTGCTGTGTCGTCTTTCTCTTCTTGAAAGGGTCTTTTCCCTCCACATTTTAATGTTTCCAAATACAGTTTTTGATCTCGAAATTCACGCTGTAACAAAGCCTCTTGTTTTGTTTTGTTCGCATTTAAATAGGTGTCATCTTGTTTCTTCATGTTTTATTTCATAGCCTGTCTGCTGACACAGCATCACTTTTGTTTCCAGTAAATGAAAACATTTCCACCCACTTAGTAGTTAGGCAGAGAGAAGGGGAAAAAGCCTGAGCGCGCAGCAGTTCTCTGAGATAAGTGCGTGGTGGGTTTACATTTTACTCTGTTTCACTGTTTGGCTCACAGGTCAGTGTTTTGTGTCTTCAGTAGTTTGGTGACTGTTAAGGTTTTTACCTGATGCTTTTTAAGACATGGATTTTGAACCTATTTAAAAAGAGTTTCCATTAAAACAGAAAGTTCTGATTTTTTTTTAAAAAGCGTAGTTACTTTGCTACAGAATGCAATGGATTATGTTTAGAGCAACAGGGACAAACATATTTCAAATTATCCATATGACTATTGGTCAAATCCTACAAACTGCTAAGCAAATGTGCAAATAATTCAGATGGACTATGATGAATTCTGTCCCAGAAGAAATGAACTATTGCTAGAATTAAGACAAGGAAGAGGATCTTACTGCTTGATTTGTATGTGGAAGGAAATGATGAAGGATGGTGATTTGCTATTTACAATTTCTCCCCCACAGCAAGAGAAAGTTTCAAAGTGGGTTTGATATTTTTTTTTCTTTCAGTTTTTAATCCTTTGTTCAGAAAAACCAATATTCTGGCCTAAGGAAATAGAAATAACTTCCAAGGGTAGGCCAGTAATACCATATAAAAGAACTCTTTAGACTGTTTTGACCTAATGTTTTAAGGTGTTAATGGTTAAAATATTAAAGCTATATGCATAAAAATTTGCAGTATAATTTACAGAAAAAGAAAACCCTTTTTAGTTTACAGGGCTGTTAGTTTTGACAAATACATGTGGGTCACATAATTACACACAATGAGATATAGAATAACCCCATTATCCACAAAATTCCCTTGTGCCCCTCTGTGGTCAGACCCTCTCCCAACCCCTGCTCCCTGGCAGCCACTCACCTATTTCCTGTCCCTCTATTTTCCAGAATATCCTGTAGATGGAATCTTACAGGATGTCAGGGCTTCTCAGGTGGTGCTAGTGGTAAAGAATCCACCTGCCGATGCAGGAGACACAAGAGATGTGTGTTCCATCTGTGGGTTTGATCCCTGGGTTGGGAAGATCCTCTGAAGTAGGAAGTGGCAGCCCACTCCAGTATCCTTGCCTGGAGAATTCCATGGACAGAGGAGCCTGGTGGGCTACAGTCCATGGGGCCATAAAGAATGGGATGCAACTGAGCGACTGAACACATACAGAATGTAGCCCTTCGAGTCTGGCTACTTGGACTTAGCATTATGCATTTGAGGTTCATCTGTGTCGTGTGTTTATTAATCTTGATTGCTGAGTAGGGGTCTGTTGTATGGGATACACCTGATTTTATCATTCACCAGTAGAAAAACATTTGGATTTTTTTTGCAGTTCTTGATGATTATGAATAAAGTCAGTGTCAACATTTGCATAGTTTTTTTTTTGGAACACAACTGTTTGTTGAAGTTGGGTAAATACCTAGAAATAGAATTGCTGGTGTATGTTATGTTTCAAGAAACTGCCAGACTGTGTGTATATTAATATTGTCCATGTTCCCACTGGCAGCTTTGGAGAGTTCTGGTAGCTTGCCATCCCCATCAGCCCTTGGTTATTTGAGTTTTCTCCTCATGTTCAAATAAGTTTGTACTGGTTTTTATTACAGCATCATTTTGCATTTTTTAAAAATGATGTTATGGGGAGCATCTTTTCATAATCTTATCTGTTACCCGCAACAGATCAGTTCTTTAACCAAGTGTCTATTCAGGCGTTTTGCCTGTTTTTAGAATTGGGTTGTTTGTTTACTTATTACTGAGTTTTGATAGTTCTTTATATATTTAGGATATAAATATATATGGGATGTGTTTCATCAGACATGTGTTTTGCCAATATTTTCTTCTAGTCTGTGGCTTGTCTTTTTTCCTTCACTTAGCAGTATATTTTGCAAAGTAGTTTTTAATGTTGATGAAGTCCAGCTTAATCTTTTATGAGTTGCACTTTCATGCCACATCTAAGAAATCTTTCCTAAAGTCACAAAGATTTTCTCTTGTGTTTACTTTTAGCTGTAGTAGAGTTTTAGCTTTTATGTTAAGGTCTGTGATTTATTTGGGGTTAAATATTGTGGAGTCAGGTGTGGATTAAGGCTTACTTCTTTGCATGTGAAAGTGTGAAAGTGTTAGTTGCTCAGTCATGTCCAACTCTTTGTGACCCTGTGGACTGTAGCCTGCCAGGCTCCTCTGTGCATGGAATTCTCCAGAAAGAATACTGGAATGCATAGCCATTCCCTTCTCCAGGGTATCCTCTCGACCCAGGGATTAAGCCCAAGCCTCCTGCACTGCAGGCAGATTCTTCACCATCTGAGCCGCCAGGGAGGCCTGTTTCTTTGCATGTGTGTGTGTGTGTATTAGTGGCTCAGTCCTGCATGACTCTTTGCGACCCCATGGATTGTAGCTCCCCAGGCTCCTCTGTCCATGGAATTCTCCAGGTAAGAATACTGGATTGGGTTGCCATGCCTTCTTCCTTCAACAGATCTTCCAATGCAGGGAACGATCCCAGGTCTTGCACATTGCATGCAGATTCTTTACTGTCTGAGCCACCAGGGAAGCCCTTTTTTGCATTAGGCCATTCAATTATTCCAGCAGCATTTGTTGAAAAAATTGTTCTTTCTCTTTTGAATTGTCATTGCATTTGTGTTGAAAATCAATTGACAAGATATATGTAAATCTCTTCTGGACTGTGTATTTTCTTCCACTGATTTATGTATCTGTCCTTTCTTTAATTTCATATAGTCCTGAGGACTTCAGTTTTATAAGGTTCAACTTTGTTTTTTATAAAAGTTGTTTTGGCCATGTGGTTCCTTTGGCTTTTCGTGTAAATTTTAGAATCAGCTTGTCAATTTCTACAAAAAGGTCTACTGGGATTTTGAAGGAATTTTCATTAAATATATAGGTTAATTTGGGAGAATTGATGTCTTAACAATATCGAGTCTTCCAGTTCATGAACACAGTATGTCTCACATTTGCTTAAGTGTTTACGATTTTCATCAGTATTTTGTAGTTTCCGGCGTTTATTTTTTGGGGCTCCAAAATCACTGCAGATGGTGATTGCAGCCATGAAATTAAAAGACGCTTACTCCTTGGAAGAAAAGTTATGACCAACCTAGATAGCATATTCAAAAGCAGAGACATTACTTTGCCGACTAAGGTCCATCTAGTCAAGGCTATGGTTGTTCCAGTGGTCATGTATGGATGTGAGAGTTGGACTGTGAAGAAAGCTGAGCGCCGAAGAATTGATGCTTTTGAACTGTGGTGTTGGAGAAGACTTCTGAGAGTCCCTTGGACTGCAAGGACATCCAACCAGTCCATTCTGAAGGAGATCAGCCCTGGGATTTCTTTGGAAGGAATGATGCTGAAGCTGAAACTCCAGTACTTTGGCCACCTCATGCAAAGAGTTGACTCATTGGAAAAGACTCTGATGCTGGGAGGGATTGGGGGCAGGAGGAGAAGGGGGACAGAGGATGAGATGGCTGGATGACATTACTGACTCAATGGACGTGAGTCTGAGTGAACTCTAGGAGTTGGTGATGGACAGGGAGGCCTGATGTGCTGTGATTCATGGGGTTGCAAAGAGTCGGACACGACTAAGCAACTGAACTGGACTGAACTGAACTGATCTTGCACAGATTTTGTTGGATTTGAACCTAAGTATTTCATGTTTTGGGGTACTATTGTAAATAATGCTTTAAAGATGTCAATTTCCAATTTTTTAAATTGCTAGTACATGAAAGTACAACTCATTTTTATATATTGACCATGACTTTGCTAAAACCACTTATTAGTTATAGCTCCTTTGTAGATTCTTTGAGATTTTTAATGTAGAGAATCTTTTTTATTTTGGTTATTTCTTTTTTTAACATTAAAGAAAGCCTTTTTATTTTGTTTTGGGTTATAGCTGATTCCCTGGTGGCTCAGATAGTAAAGAATCTCCCACGGTATGGGAGACCCAGGTTTGATCCCTGGATTGGGAAGATTCCTGGAGAAGGGAATGGCAACCCACTCCAGTGTTGCGCCGGGAGAATCCCAAGGACAGAGGAGTCTGGCAGGTTACAGTCCATGGGGTGGCAAAGAGTCAGACACAACTGAGTGACTAAGCACGCAGTAGACTTTTATCAGATGTATAATTTGTAACTCTTTTCTCCTATTCTGTGGGTTGTCTTTTCACTTTTTTTTTTTTTGAGGACTCTTCTCCTGTAGGAGACCACCTTCTCATTGTGAGTCTACATGGCCTTTCCTCTTTCCAGGTGCGTAGGGACAAAAAGAGGAAGGGAGTGTGAGAACTGTCTCTTCTTTTTTTAAAAACTATTGATTTGGCTGTGTCTGATCTTAGTTGCAGCTCGTGGGCTCTTTCATTGCAGTGAGCGAGCTCTTCCTCGCAGCCCCCAGGTTTTTCTCTAGTTGTGGCATGGGGGGCTCTAGAACCCGTGGGCTCAGTGGTGGTTTAGATCGTAACTTCTTTCAACAATGTTTTATAGTTTTTCATGTTCAAATCTTGCACTTTTTTTCTTAAGAGTATTTTCTATGCTATTGTAAATGGAATTGTTTTCTTAATTTCCTTTTCAGATTGTTATTGTTAGTGTATAGAGATGCAGTTGATCTTGTACTTTGCAACCTTTCTAAACTTGTCTGTTAGTTCTGATAGTGTACTTGTGAATACCTTAGGGTTTTCTGTGTATAAGATCATATCATCTAGTCTGGCTATTTCAATTTCTTTTTCTCGACTGATTGTCCTGGTTAGATTGTCCAGTACAAAGAGGAATGGTGAGAGTGGATGTCCTTGCGTTGTTCCTGGTCTTAGGGTGGAAAGCTTTCAATCCTTCAGCATTAACTATGCTTTTATCTGTGGGCTTTTTGGGTAGGTATCATTTGTCAGGATGAGAACGCTTCCTTCTATTGCTAGTTTAATGAGTATTATGATGAAAGGTGCTAGCTTTTGTCACATGGTTTTTCTTTATCTATTCAGGTGATCTTGTGATCTTTGTTTTTAGTTCCTGGATTCAGTTTCCTAGTATTTTGTTGAGGAGTTTTATGCCTATAGCCATAAGGAATGATTTGTGGTTTTCTTTTCTTATGATGTCTTTATCTGGTTTTGGTACCAGGGAAATGCTAGACTCATAGAATGAGTTTGGAAAATGTTCCCTTCTCTTCTATTTTTTTTGTAGATTTTGTGAAGGACTGACAATTCTTCTTTAAATATTTGATAAGATTCACAAGTGAAGCCATATGGTTACCCAATGCTTTAGAAGAAAATAAAATATGTTTTTTTTTCACATACATACTATATTTAGGTTTAGGGCTTTCCTGGTGGCTGAGCAGCAAAGAATCTGCCTGCAATGCAGGAGACCTGGGTTCAATCCCTGGGTTGGGATGATCCTCTGGAGAAGGGAAAGGCTACCCACTCCAGTATTCTGGCCTGGAAAATTCCAGGACTGTATAGTCCATGGGGGTCACAAAGAGTTGGACATGACTGAGAAACTTTCATTTCACTTCACTTCAAGAAAAAGCAATTTAAAGTTTCTGTTGTTTCCAAGCCTGTTATAGCTGACATTTTGTTCTTTAAGTAATTAACTGTGATTTAACAAGGGTGATTTCACCTTAAGACTTTAAGTAACATTTGTGTTTAAGAGATTTGGTACCATCATGAATCAAGGAAGATGAACATGAAAATATGATCCTAAGAAAAATTTCTAATTGCTAATTTGATGATTTCTTATAATTCACCTTATCATTGTCTCTTGTTTAAACAAAACCAGTTACAAAGAAAATATTCTTAGGTGAATAAAAATATGTTTTTTCCTATATTTAAAAACATCAACAAAAAGTTTAACTTTATTACCCCCCAGTTCAGAGAATTCTAAAGTACTCTTCAGTCTGAAGGATATTCTTAGAGGTGGAAAAAAAGGAAATCGTGTGACATACAGCAAAGCAAATGACAGTCTCAAAGTGAAAAATCTGTAGTGAGATGAATCGTCAATCACTCTGCAAGGTCTAATTCTTCTTGTTGCATTTTCTTATTTTGGCCCAGTGACACACACAGTGAAGGATCATGATTTTATGCAATTAATTCCATGACTATAAGTACTGAAAAGGAGAGGTTATTAAAACTCGGGAGACTTCTGAGTTCTAGCAAAACCATTAAAAAGGAACTAATGTGATAATAAAATGAAAAGCAATTCAAAACTTATCAGCCTAATAAAGAATATTACCAAATATCTTACTGTAATAAAAATCTTTGAAAATGAAACAAAGGGAAAAAAAAGGCTCACCAGCTCAGATTAACAATCTGTTATGATGGGTTTGGCCCTCATTAAATCAGCCACGATATCTTGAAGAGGGTGTTTAATTACCAAGTGATTTGTAACCACATTCACTGGAGAATTATAGGAGGAATTGTAAGCATGTTGACATCAACACCGCGCACAAAGTCTAGCCACAGACATTGTCTATATTTGGTACTCAGTGCTTTTTCTGTGATCCAGACAGAAGCAGTTCTTGCCTCTGCAAGGCAGTGAATTACACGTACGATGCATTGAAACACCACCATCGTGCCAAGAAGGACAAGGTATTTCATCTCTATGAAGGGAGTTGATGTCAAGAAACACACCATGGCAGATGGTGGTACATACAGATCTCTTCCCTTCCCCACTGTAGAAGTGGAGGGGAGAAGTCGATGAAGTGTCCACCCTCGGACTCTAATCCCCAACCGCAGAAGAAAGGCTGCCTTCCTCGGCCGAGATTTGTGCCCATTTTATCTTGTTGATACACAGGATTGTAGAGCTCACAATGATTACATTTCAAAACCACCAGAAAGCCTGAAGGAGCCACTGAGCAAAATGCAGCTAATCAGAATCACAGAGATGTCAGGTGCCCTCCTGCTGCAACAATATTCAACCCTGCATATTCACTGGAACGACTGATACTGAAGCTGAAGCTCCAATACTTTGGCCACCTGATGCTAAGAGTTGACACATTAGAAAAGACGCTGATGCTAGGAAAGACTGAAGGCGGGAGGAGAAGGGGACTCTAGAGGATGAGATGGCTGGGTGGCATCACTGATTCAATGGACATGCGTTTGAGCAAGCTCGGGGAGATGGTGAAGGTCAGGGAAGCCTGGCGCGCTGCAGTCTATGGGGTTGCAAAGATTCGGACATGACTTAGTGACTGAACAACAGCTCCTGGTCCGTCTGCTCTGCCCTCAACATCCTTACGGATTTCTCTTCATCACTCTTTCATTCCTGTTTCATGTCCTTCTCCCTCATCTCCTTTTTTCAAAGTTCTCCTCCTCCCAGGACCCCTAAGTTACTTGTGAGTGCTGTCAACTGAAAATAAATGCACAGCCTAAAAGCTGTCAGTTAGGTTTTATCTGGGAAATTTCTGAGGATGGTGGCCAGGAATGTGGCATCTCAGGTAGCTCTGAGGATGGCTCCAAAGAGGAAAGGGAGGGCCAGGATACACAGTTTTGGTGGAAAAAATAAAAACAACCCTCATAGAACATCAAAAGATAGCTGCTAATCACAAAACCCGGATATCTCAAGTTAACAATTTTGGTGCTTTTCTACGTAAGGGAAGATGCAGGATCCGGCTCATTGCGGTTACTCCTCTGATGTGCACCCTCACTGTCTGTGGTCAGTATCCTGTTTATCTCCATCCTGAATTCTCCTCAGGGCATACTGTCAGGCGGCTGCTGTGACTGATGACTTGATGACTGCAACATCCTTTGTTTACTGAAACGGCTGGTGACACTCTTTGTCCACAGGATCTCAGGAATCTCACTGTTTTTGATTCCGCTCTCACAAAAACCACGCCTATGAGCTTTTCCATAGCAATCTCCAGTACTTATAAAATTGGAACAGACTTTAAGAAAATTTCATCAAACCCCCTCAGGTTAGATGAGAGAGAACCGAGAAAGTGTGCCCCTGGTCACAGGGAAGGGGCTGAACTGGAGTGGGAACACAGGGCCCTTGTCCTGTGCGTGACGCCTGCTGCGTAATTCACACCAGGCTGGCCATAGCAATGCTGGTGTGCCGTCCAGTCTCTGAGATGGTTTTTCAGAAGTGTATGGGCTTAGTCGCTCAGTTGTGTCTGACTCTTTGCAACCACAGGCTGCAGCCCACCAGGCCTCTCTGTCCATGGGGATTCTCCAGGCAAGAATACTGAAGTGAGTTGCCATGTCCTCCTCTAGGGGATCTTCCCAACTCAGGGATAGAACCCAGGTCTTCTTCATTGCAGGTGGATTCTTTACCATCTGATTCTTTACTACCTCGTGTTTCTCAGAACTGTTTCAGGAGATGTTTTTTCAGAAGTGTGTAGAGCCATGAAATTAAAAGGCTCTTGAGAGTCCCTTGAACTACAAGGAGGTCAAACCAGTCAATCCTAAAGAAAATCAACCCTGAATATGCGTTGAAAGGACTGATGCTGAAGCTGAAGCTCCAATACTTTGGCCACCTGATGCAAAGAGCCAATTCATTTGAAAAGACCCTGGTGCTGGGAAAGATTGAGGGCAGGAGGAGAAGGGGATGACAGAGGAGGAGATGGCTGGTTAACATCACCGATTCAAGGGACATGAGTTTGAGCAAACTCTGGAGATGGTGAAGGACAGGGAAGAGTGGTGTGCCACAGTCCATGGGGTTGCACAGAGACACAACCGAGTGACTGAACAACGTAGGGCCATTGGATGGATCCATACGGTACATCTTCTTGGCGCGTCAATTCAACTAGAACTGATACTGGAGAGAAAAAAATTTAGGACTGTGTTGATTAAGCTGTTGTCTCTCAGCTCCCCCAACCTTTCTGTGGTCACTGTGCTGGTGTTGGGCTAAGTGTCTGCAGGGTGAAAGTTGCTCAGTCACGTCTGACTCTGCGACCCCATGGACTGTAGTCCATGGAATTCTCCAGGCCGGAATACTGGAGTGGGTAGCCTTTCCCTCCTCCAGGGGAATCTTCTCAACCCAGGGATTGAATCCAGACCTCCTGCATTGCAGGCAGATTCTTTACCAGCTGAACCACAAGGGAAGTCGGAGTGTCTGCAACCTAGGTTCTGTTTCCGAGCTGGTCCTTTTCAGGCACTGCCAAAAGGGAGCACCAGAGGGTGGCTGCTAGGCTGGAGGGGGAAGAAGGGTCCTCCTTGCGGCTTTTTCCTGTAGTGACCACCCGGTGACTGACTGCCTGGTGATGGTTCCTTACCCTGCAGCATCCAATGTTGCAGTAATAACTGTAGTTTTTCCCATGTGCACACAACCCGTTTCATTGATCCCCTTAGAAACACCCACACTGCTATTCATGTCTCCACCCCAGAGACCTTCATCCCCTGTGGGACTCGGTTCTCTGGTTCTAGGGTTTAATGATCCCAACCTCTTCCTCTTGTTTCCCAGCCCTGAGGTGTTTAGTTGCTTTCTGCATTACAACCTCTGGGAACCTCAGTTCACTTCGGCTCAGTCGTATCCAACTCTTTGCAGTCCCATGGGCCGCAGCATGCCAGGCCTCCCTGTCCATCACCAACTCCTGGAGTTTGCTCAAACTTATGTCCATTGAGTCTGTGATACCATCCAACCATCTCACCCTCTGTTGTCTCCTCCTCCCGCCTACAATCTTTCCCAGCATCAGAGTCTTTCCAAATGAGTCAGTTTTTTGCAACAGGTGGACAAAGGATTGAAATTTCAGCCTCAGCATTAGTCCTTCCAATGAATATTCAGGACTGATTTCCTTTAGAATGGACTGATTGGATCTCCTTGCAGTCCAAAGGACTCTCAAGAATCTTCTCCAACACCACAGTTCAAAAACATTAATTCTTCGGCGCTCAGCTTTCTTTATAGTCCAACTCTCACATACATACCTGACTACTAGAAAAACCATAGCTTTGACTAGACTGGGAACCTTACTGTCCCCTATGTGCATTTTTTAGGTCACACCAGTGCTTGGTTATCAAGCTTTTATGTTAAATTCTCAGTTAAAATAATGGACGTGGTTTGTTTCCCCTATCAGACTCTGAGTGATATAAGTACTTCAGTCTGTATTTATGATTATATTAAGCATAAATATCTGTGGAGTATAGCACAGAAATTATTTACATTTAAAAGACAAAACAGGGACTTCTTCAAAGGAATTTGGCACCCTTTCAGAAATGTCTCCTGCATTTCCTTCCAGATACCTTCCTTATCTTCTATTAGGGTTACCCCAGTGAGGAAGTCTGGGAAACATTTTAATGAGTTGTTCCTGAGGGCTTTTTAATGCCAGGAGAGGGAATTTCCAGAGACTAAGACTTCATTTAAGGAGAGAACAGGCAGTTTGACCAGGAGGATGACATTTAGCAGTGCCTTACAAATTTTACCTCTGAGCAAGTCATACTGCCTTCAATCTTTCCCCTGCCTTCAGTCTTTCTGAGCATCAGGGTCTTGAAGGCAGGAGGAGGAGGGGAAAACAGAGGATGAGATGGATGGATGGCATCACTGACTCAATGGACATGAGTTTGAGCAAACTCTGGGAGCTGGTGAAGGACAGGGAAATCTGGCATGCTGCAGGCCATGGGGTTGCAAACAGTTGGACATGACAGCAGTTGAACTGAGCTGAAGTCATACTGTGATGATGAAAAGAGTATGGCTTTAAATGCCATTATTCAAGTAATGATCAGAGAACAGCAATGGGTTGTTATCAGAAGCAGTTTTCCTGAACTCTGCATATAAGTGCTCAGTCACTTCCATCCCACTCTTTGTGACCCGAACTTTGTGGACTGTTGCCCACCAAGCTTCTTAGTCCATGGGGTTTTCCAGGCAAGAGTACTGGAATGGGTTGGCATGCCCTCCACCAAGGGATCTTCCTGACCCAGGGATTGAACCTTTGTCTCCTGCATTACAGGTGGATTCTTTATCGCTGAGCCACCAAAGAAGCCTTCCTGAACTCTATAAAATTTTAAGAAAGTTTTAGATCGAGCTGAGTGGCCCATCCCATATGGGCTGGGTAGTTCATGTGTGAATCAGAGCTTTAACCAGCCCTTGGAGGTGGGATAAGTTGCATCTTCTGATTCAAGCCAGAGCTAAGCTAGCAGCTGTGGTTTGTTCTGTTCACTGATCAGCGAAGCTTCTCTTTCATATTGGAACACCCCTGCATATGCTTGGCAGGCTGATGGTGTCTTGTTTGCAGCTCCCAGAGAAGACATAACCACAGAGCACCATCCTTCTCAAGCAGACTCCCAGTGTTTTTCTTGAAGTAAATAAGGCCAGAGAACAACAAGAGAGCAGACTCATTCTTGAGTGTATCACACATAAAATTGCTCATAATGCTGTTTAGTGTCTGGAGATAATAATCAGTCTTGCATTTCTAAAGTTGTAACCACGTGGGATGGGAGTGAGTGGGAGGGAGGTCTCAAGGGGAGGGTATATATGTGTACGTATAGCTGATTCATTTCCTTGCACAGGAGAAACTAACACGACATTGAAAGCAATTCTATTCCAAAAAACAGTTGTGAACACAATGGTAATGATGTAAACAGGTACACAGCCTCCTTGTCCTCCAAACGCAAAACCAGCGCTTGGAAATTACACTGTGGTCAAAAGCAAAGAAATGTCCAGTGACAGTTGGGTCAGATGTGTGAAACAGGTGGGAATCAGTGAAGCTGCACAAGTGAGTTTAGGTCTGGTCCATGGACCTTATGGAATCTAGAGGAAGCTTTCTTCTGCTGTTAGTGAGTAAATAGCATGCATATGAATGACAAGATAGTCTTTATGGTAAAAGAACTCCAAAAACAGGGCAGCTTGAGAAGAGAAGAAGACCCACTCCATCCCTTTGCCTGATTAAGGCATAGAAGTAGAGAACAGAATCTGTGTTAGAATTATCATCCACATATATGAAAATATTTTTCTATGTTAACTGCCAGGAGCCTCCTAAAATCATGGGAACACAGACTACAAAGCTCTGACATGCTAGAGCTGGTTCTATAACATAGAGATATCCTTCTGTAGTTATAGGTCTTTTTTTTTTTTTTTTTTGATTCCATGGCTCATATCCTCAAAAAATAACCAAGCCTAGAATAAATTCACCTGAGAAACAAATTAAATACAACCCAGATAATTCACTTACTGCCTTATATTCTTAAAAATGAAAGCCATTTTCTCTCCAAATGGGTTTCAAGGTCCTCTCATTCCATGAGATGCTCCTGAGAAGTTCTGCAGTGAAGAAACCCATTTTNGGTCTTTTTTTTTTTTTTTTTGGATTCCATGGCTCATATCCTCAAAAAATAACCAAGCCTAGAATAAATTCACCTGAGAAACAAATTAAACACAACCCAGATAATTCACTTACTGCCTTATATTCTTAAAAATGAAAGCCATTTTCTCTCCAAATGGGTTTCAAGGTCCTCTCATTCCATGAGATGCTCCTGAGAAGTTCTGCAGTGAAGAAACCCATTTTAACTTTCGATCCATTATTTTCAACTTTGTTGGAACACAGAATTTTTTTTTTCACGTATCGTCTCTTAAGATCCAATGGAAACTACATTTTAAAGACTGGGAGATGGCCTAAGGTATTTTCTTGCATATAGAACCACAGAGGAAGACTGGTGTCTTCTTTTTTTATATAAATTTATTTATTCAAGTTTTGGCTGCGCTGGGTCCTCGTTGCTTTGCATGGGCTTTCTCTAGGCGAGCAGGGGCCACTCTTGCTTGTGGTTAGCGGGCTTCTCATTGTGCTGACTTCTCTTATTGTTGAGCACAGGCTCTAGGCGCATGGGGCTTCAGTAGTTGTAACCTTGCAGGCTCAGTAATTATGGCTCATGAGCTCAGTCGTTCCCTGGCATGTGGAATCCTCCTTTGACCAGGGATCTAACCCAGGACCCCTGCACTGGCATGCAGATTCTTAGCTACTGTGCCATCAGGGAAATCCTGTTGTCTTCTTTTTGGGTGCAGTCTTTTGGAAAGTTTATTCGAGCTTAATCTCAGGTGTTTTGATCTAAAATAATGAGTGTGATAATCATAAGGACTATTGACTATTATTTTCACAGTCTTCTTCCCCGGTGGCTCAGATGGTAAAGAACCTTCCTGCAGTGCAGGAGACACAGGTTTAGTCCCTGGGTCAGGAAGATGCCCTGGAGAAGGGAATGACAACCCACTCCAGTATTCTTGCCTGGAAAATCCCATGGACAGAGTTGCCCGGCAGGCTACAGTCTATGGGGTCTCAAAGAGATGGAGACAACTGAGCAATGAATACTTTCACTGTTTCAGGCCCATAGTATGATTGAAATTCCCCAGCTCCTTTAAATTAGGTATGGCCATGTGACTCAGTGTGGTCAATAAAATATGGACAGAATCATTAAGATTCAGGGCATCAATTATTACACTCCCCTGGTGGCTCAGATGGTAAAGAATCTGCCTACAATGCAGGAGACATAGGTTTAATCCCCAGGAAGATCTTCCTCAGGTTGGGAAGGTCTCCTGGAGTAGGAAATGACAACCCACTCCAGTATTCCTGCCTGGAGAATTCCACGGACAGAGGAGCCTGTGGGGTCCCAGAGAGTCGGACATGACTGAGTGACTACCACTTTTTTCACTTTTACTTCTTTCTATCATAAAGTAGAAGAAGTACTTTTGCTTCTTTCTACCATAACAGTTCCAGATGATGTTATCTTTGTCAGACCCTGCTGCCGCTGCTACTAAGTTGCTTCAGTCATGTCCGACTCTGTGTGACCCCATAGACGCAGCCCACCAGGCTCCTCTGTCCCTGGGATTCTCCAGGCAAGAATACTGGAATGGGTTGCCATTTCCTTCTCCAATGCATGCATGCTAAGTGGCTTCAGTCGTGTCTGACTGT
>SJYW01010380.1:202448-212766 GCA_006410735.1 Raphicerus campestris
TGAGAGGGTAACAGGCAGGAAGGCCAGGGGTCTCCAAACGGAGGAAATAGCCTGCAAGTGTCAGACATTTTATCTCTCTTAAGCGGCAGGAGGAAACAAACTAGCAATACTTTCACCTTCTCTATACAAATTTGAAAAGAGGTTTCTCTTAAATTCTGTGTGGCCATAATGACACCTGGTTTCACTTGAAGTTAACCATTGCCTTTTTCTTATGGAAATGTTTATCTTAAGCTATGCTAATGTACTATGCATTTACCCCAAACTCTGTCTTCAAGTCGGTTTGCCTTTTGGGCTCAGAACCTACTTGATAAACCAATATGTTATACTCTGATATTGTTCCTCTAATCTATGTAAATGAAACTATTTGTATGGTGATCTGCCCTTCTTTAAGATTCAAGTTAATCATTTTATGGCCCAAGATAACCCATTTAGAGCCAAAATTATCCCAAAACACATCTTATGGGTGAGGGGCCTGGTGCCATTCTAAGTTTTGAGACATTCCTTTCTTTCATGGCTGGTGACTATATAACATCCAGCTAAAGACTAGCAGGGGGGTACTCTTTCTACCCCCTTCTGATGCCTATGTCAGAAGCTTTCTCTATCTCCTTTATACTTTAATAAAACTTTATTACACAAAAGCTCTGAGCGATCGAGCCTCGTCTCTGGCCCTCAGTTGAATTCTCCTCCGGGTGCCAAGAATCCCGGCGTCGTCATTCAACAACAACCTTTAATAATCAGGAGAGGCCAGTCTCAGTACGAGTTGTTAGGCATCTCTGGGGATTCCTCCACAGTCGTCGCCGCGTCCTCAGCCCTCCTCTGGTGCTGAGGTCGGAGCCTGAGATTTCCTCACTCATGGTTTCATAGGTCTTGAGGTTACTCTGGAGCCCACACAGGGGAGTCAGGCCTCATCTCGCCTGGAGACTTGCAGGGCATCTTTCTTCCCCAACTGCAGCAACAGTGTCAGGGTCCCTGTCGAGTGTATACAGGGATCTATTGCTTTCCCTCGCGGTACACCAGGGCTGCCACACATGCAAGTGTGCTGGAGTCCAGCCTCGGGGTTACAGTCGAGGCAGTGCAGGGCAGTCAGGTTCATTTGGAGTGGACAAGGCATTTGGGGGTTTGGAGAATGGTGGCCCAATCTGGAGTCTCCTCCCAGCTCTCCAGGTGTGAGCACCTCCTCTTGGGATGGAAGGGGAATATCGCGAAACCTTTCCCGATGGAACGGGAAAGGACCCCTCAACTGGAGCTCATCAGGGGTAAACAGGGCTCTGCTTGAGTCTTGGCGGGACCCTCGGGGTTCCTCTCGAGTGGGGACTTGTGTGGAGAGGAACTTCTTGGGTCACAGCATTGGTGTCAAAGAGCATTTCGAGGTCCACGAGGGATGAGGTGAATTCTTTTGAGATGTTGCCACACAAATGGGCCACACCACGCCTGTAGTGGAAGGTCTTTCAGTTTTCCTCGAGTTGTGGTGGGGACCTCTGGAGTTATGACAGGGACCCCAGGGACCCGCCCCTGTATCCTCAGGAGAGGCCATTCTCAGTGCGAGTTACGAGGCGCCTCTGGGGATTCTTCCCCTGTCATTGCTGAGTTGTCAGTCCTCGTCTGGTGCTGAGCTCAGAGCCTGAGTTTTCCTCGCTCATTCTTTCACAGGTCTTGAGGTTACTCTGGCGGCCCCACAGGGGAGTCAGGCCTCGTCTCGCTTGGAGACTTGCATGGCCTCTTTCTTCCCCAACTGCAGCAGCAGGGTCCGGCTCCCCATCAAGCGGACACAGGGATATGTGGCTTGCCATCGAGGTAAACCAGGGCTGTCTCATGTGCCAGTGTGTCGGGAGTCGAGCCTCGGGGTAACAGTCGAGACAGTGCAGGGCAATCAGGTTCATCTGGAGTGGACGAGGCATTTGGGGATCTTGGGGTGTGGTGGTTGGACACCCGAGGCTCCTCCCGACTCTCCTGATGCAACGCCACCTCTTGGGATGCGAGGGGAGCTCCGGAAAACCTTTCCCGATGGAGCAGGGAAAGGACCCCTCATCTAGAGTTCAGCAGGGGAAAACAGGGCTCCTCTTGAGTCGTGGCTGGACCCTCGGGTTTCCTCTCAAGTGGGGACGAATCTATCAGGGAACTTCCTACGTCACAACAAGGGTATGAAGGAGCCTTTCGAGGTCCAAGAGTGGAGGGTTGATTTCCTCCGAGATGCTGCAGTGGACAAGGGACTAACCCACCCTGCATGGGAGAAGCTTCTGGTTTTTTTCGAGTTGGGGCGGGGTCTTCTCGAGTTACGATGGGGACCCCAGGGACCCGAGCCTGTATCCTCAGCAGAGGCCATTCTCAGTGCTACTTGCGAGGTACCTCTTGGGATTCCTCTCCAGTCATCGCCTCGACCTCAGTCCCCATCTGGTGCTGAGGCCGGAGCCTGTGCTTGCCTCGCCCATGCTGACATAGGTCTTGCGGTTCCCCTGGAGCCACCATAGGGAAGTCAGGCCTCGTGTCGACTGGAGACTTGCACAGCCGCTTTCCTCCACAACTGCAGCAACAGTGTCCGTGTCCCTGTCGAGTGGATACAGGGATCAGTGGCTTGCCCTCGATGTACCCCTGGGCTATCACAAGTGCCAGTGTTCTGGAGTCGAGCCTCGGGGTGAGAGTCGAGGCAGTGCAGGGGACTCAGGTTCATCTGGAGTGGATCAGGCATTTGGTGGTCTTGGGGAAATGTGACCCGATACCTGAGGCTCCTCTGGACTCACCTGGTGTGAGGGCCTCCTCTTGGGTTGCGAGGGGAGAGCTCAGAACCCTTTCCCATTGGAGCAGGGAAAGGGCCCCTCATCTGGAGCTGAGCATGGGAAAATGGAGCTCCTCTTGAGTCGCAGCGGGATGCTCAGGGTTCCTCTCGAGTGGCGACGGTTGGGGCGGGGAACTTCTTGGGTCACAGCAAGGGTGTGAAGGATCATTTCTTGGTCCAATAGGGAACGGGTGTTTTCCTACGGGATGCCTCAGCAGACGACAGCCTCACTCCGCCTGCAAGGGAGAAGCTTCTGGTTTTCCTCGAGTTGTGATGGGGTCCTCTCGAGTTACAATGGGGACCACAGGGATCCGCCCCTGTCGTGCCAGGATAGGCCAGTCTCCGTGCAAAGGGCGAGGCACATCTGGGGATTCCTACCCAGTGGTGCCAAGTCCTCAGACCCCTTCTGGTGCTGAGGCTGCGCCTGAGATTGCCTCGCCTGTGTTGACATTAGTCTTGGGCTTCCCCTGGAGTCCTCGCAGGGGAGTCAAGCCTCGTCTCGACTGGAGACGTTCAAGGCCGCTTTCCTCCCCAACTGCAGAAACAGTGTCCGGGTCCCTGTCGAGCGGATACAGGGATCTATGGCTTGCGCTCGAGGTACCCTAGGGCTGTCACATGTGCCAGTGTGCCAGAGTCGATGCTCCGGGTTTCAGTCGAGACAGTGCAGGGCAGTCAGGTTCATCTGAAGTGGACGAGGCATTTGGGGTCTTGGGGAATGGTGGGAATGTGAGACTCCTCCCGACTCTCCATTTGCGAGCACCTCCTCTTGGGATGTGATGGGAACTCCGTGAAACCTTTCCCGACGGAGCAGGGATAGGGCTCCTCGTCTGGAGCTCAGCAGGGGAAAATGGGGCTCCTCTTGATTCTTCGTGGGACCCTTGGGGTTCCTCTCGTGTGGGGACATGTGGGCCTGGGAACTTCTTGGATCACAGCAAGGGTGTGAAGGAGCCTTTCCAGGTCCAAGAGTGACGAGCTGAATTCCCCCATGATGCTGCCGTGGACAAGGGCCTCACACTGCCTGCAGGGGAGAAGCTTCTGTTTTTTTCTTGAGTTACCCCGGGGTTATCTCGAGTTGTAACTGGGACCCCAGGGACTCGCCTCTGTGCCCTGAGGAGAGGGCAGTCTCTGTGCATATTGGGAGGCTCCTCTGGGGATTCCTCCACTGTCGTCACCATGTTCCCAGTCCTTGTGTAGTGCTGAGGCCAGAGCCTGAGCTTTCCTCGCCCTGCTAACGTAGGTCTTGGGGTACCCCTGGAGCCCCCTCAGGGGAGTCAGGCCTCGTCTCGCCCATAGACGTGCAGGGCCGCTTTTCTCCAGGGTGCAGCAGGTTTGAAGGGCTCTCCTTCGAGTTCACAAAGGGATCTGTGGCCTGCACTGGAGGTACCCCAGGGCTGTCACACGTGCCAGTGTGCAGGACTCGAGCCTCTGGGTTACAGTCGAGGCAGTGCAGGGCAGTTAGGTTTATCTGGAGTGGACGAGGCATGTGGGGATCTTGGGCAGTGGTGGTCGGACACCTGAGGCTCCTCCCGACTCTCCTGAATCAAGGCCACCTCTTGGAATGCGAGGGGAACACCGCGAAATGTTTCCCGATGGAGCAGAGAAAGTGCCCCTCATCTGGAGTTCAGCAGGGGAAAACGGGGTTCCTCCTGAGTCATGGCGAGAACGTCGGAGTTCCTCTCCAGTGTGGACAGTTGGGGCGGGGACTTGCTAGGTCACAACAAGGATATGAAGGAGCCTTTCGAGGTCCAAGAGGGAAGGGATCATTTCCCTGAGATGCTGCAACGGACAAGGGACTCAACCTTCCTGCAGGGGAGAAGCTTCTGGTTTTTCTCAAGTTGCGGCGGGGTCCTCTCGAGTTCTGAAGGGGACCCCAGGGACCTACCGCTGTGGCCTCAGGAGAGGCCAGTCTCCGTGCGAGTTGCGAGGCACCTCTGGGGATTCCTCCCTAGACGTTGCTGGGTCCTCAGTGCTCGTCTGGTGCTGAGGCCGGAGCCTGTGCTTGCCTCTCCCATGCTGACATAGGTCTTGGGGTTCCCCTGGACGCCACACAGGGGAGTCAGGCCTCGTCTCATCAGGAGACCTGCACGGCCGCTTTCCTCCCCAACTACAGCAACAGTGTCCAGGTCCCTGTCGAGCAGATATAGGGATCTGAGTCTTGCCCTCGAGGTACCCCAGGGCTGTCACATGTGCCAGTGTGCTGGAGTCGAACCTCGGGGTGACAGTCGAGGAAGTGCAGGGCAGTCAGGTTCATCTGGAGTGGACGAGGCATTTGGGAGTATTGGGGAATGGTGGCCCAAACTGTGAGCCTCCTCACGACTATCCAGGTGTGAGCACCTCCTCTTGGGTTGTGAGGGGAACACCGCAAAACCTTTTCCGACAGAACAGAAAAAGGGCCCCTCATCTGCAGCTCAGCAGGGGTAATCGGTGCTCAACTTGAGTCTTGGCGGGACCGTTAGGGTTCATCTCCAGTGGGGATGGGTGGGGGAGGTACTTCTTGGGTCACAGCAAGGGTGAGAAGGAGAATTTCGAGGTCCAAGAGGCAACGGGTGACTTCCCCCAGGATGCCGCAGTGTACAAGGCCCTCACTCTGCCTGCAAGGGAGAAGCTTCTGGTTTTTCTTGAGTTGCGGCAGGGTCCTCTCGAGTTACGACAGGGACCCCAGAGACCCACCTCTGTAGCCTCAGGAGAGGATAGTCTCCGTGCAAGTTGCCACTGGGTTTTCCTCCCCAGTCGTTGCTGGGTCCCCAGGCCTCGTCTGGTGCTGAGGCCGCAGCCTGAGCCTGCCTCACTCATGCTGACCTACGTCTTGGGGTTGCCCTGGAGCTCCCACAGGGGAGTCAGGCCTCATCACGCCTAGAAACGTGCACAGCCGCTTTCTTCCCCATCTGAAGCAGAAGTGTCCAGCACCCTTTCGAGCGGACACAGGGATCTGTGGCTTGCCCTCGAGGTACCCAACTGCTATCACATGTGCCAGTGTGTCGGGAGTCAAGTTTCGGTGTGACAGTCGAGGCAGTGCAGGGCAGTGAGGCTCATCAGGAATAGGCCAGGCATTTGGGGGTCTTAGGAATGATGGAGCGACCCCTGAGGATCGTTCTGTCTATCCTCATTCGAGGTCTTCTTCTTGGGATTCCAGGGGAGAGCCGTGAACACTTTCCCGACAGAGTAGGGAAAGGGCCTGTCATCTGGAGCTCAGCAGGGGAAAACGGGGCTCCTGTTGAGTCCTGGCGGGACCCTCAGGGTTCCTCTCGAGTGGGGACGGGTGGGACGGGGAACGTCTTTGGTCACAACAAGGGTGTGAAGGAGCCTTTCGAGTTCTAGGAGGGAGGGGGTGATTTCCCACGAGATGCCCCGTGGACAAGGGCCTCACTCCACCGGCATGGGAGGAGTTTCTGGTTTTTCTCTAGTCCCGGTGGAGTCCTCTTGAGTTAAGAAGAGACCCCCAGAAAGCCGCCCGTGTGGCCACAGGAGAGGACAGTCTCTGAAGGATGTGCGAGGCGCCTCTGGGGATTCATCCCAGTCGTCTCCGGGTCCTCAATCCTGGTCTGATGCTGAAGCTGGAGCCTGAGCTTGCCTCGACCATGCTGACACAGGTCTTGGGTTTCCACTGGAGCCCCCACAGGGGAGTAGTCAGCTCTCGTCTCGCCGGGAGATGTGCACAGCCGCTTTCCTCCCCAACTGCAACAACAGAGTGCTGATCCCTGTCGACAGATACAGGGATCAGTGGCTTGAACACGAGGTACCCCAGGGCTATCACACGGGACACTATGCCGGAGTCGAACCTCGGGGTGACAGTCGAGGCAGTGCAGTCAGGTTCATCTGGAGTGGACGAGGCATTTGGGGGTATTGGCGAATGGTGGCCCAAACTGTGAGCCTCCTCCCGACTCTCCAGGTGGGAGCACCTCCTCTTGGGATGCGAGGGGAACACCACAAACCCTTTCCCGATGTAGCAGGGAAAGGGCCCATCATCTGGAGCTCAGCAGGGGAAAACGGGGCTCCTCCTGATTCTTGGAGGGACCCTTGGGTTTCTTCTCGAGTGGGGACGTGTGGGGAGGGGAACTTTTTGGGTCACAGCAAGGGTGTGAAGGAGCCTNGCCTGCAGGGGAGAAGCTTCTGTTTTTTTCTTGAGTTACCCCGGGGTTATCTCGAGTTGTAACTGGGACCCCAGGGACTCGCCTCTGTGCCCTGAGGAGAGGGCAGTCTCTGTGCATATTGGGAGGCTCCTCTGGGGATTCCTCCACTGTCGTCACCATGTTCCCAGTCCTTGTGTAGTGCTGAGGCCAGAGCCTGAGCTTTCCTCGCCCTGCTGACGTAGGTCTTGGGGTACCCCTGGAGCCCCCTCAGGGGAGTCAGGCCTCGTCTCGCCCATAGACGTGCAGGGCCGCTTTTCTCCAGGGTGCAGCAGGTTTGAAGGGCTCTCCTTCGAGTTCACAAAGGGATCTGTGGCCTGCACTGGAGGTACCCCAGGGCTGTCACACGTGCCAGTGTGCAGGACTCGAGCCTCTGGGTTACAGTCGAGGCAGTGCAGGGCAGTTAGGTTTATCTGGAGTGGACGAGGCATGTGGGGATCTTGGGCAGTGGTGGTCGGACACCTGAGGCTCCTCCCGACTCTCCTGAATCAAGGCCACCTCTTGGAATGCGAGGGGAACACCGCGAAATGTTTCCCGATGGAGCAGGGAAAGTGCCCCTCATCTGGAGTTCAGCAGGGGAAAACGGGGTTCCTCCTGAGTCATGGCGAGAACGTCGGAGTTCCTCTCCAGTGTGGACAGTTGGGGCGGGGACTTGCTAGGTCACAACAAGGATATGAAGGAGCCTTTCGAGGTCCAAGAGGGAAGGGATCATTTCCCTGAGATGCTGCAACGGACAAGGGACTCAACCTTCCTGCAGGGGAGAAGCTTCTGGTTTTTCTCAAGTTGCGGCGGGGTCCTCTCGAGTTCTGAAGGGGACCCCAGGGACCTGCCGCTGTGGCCTCAGGAGAGGCCAGTCTCCGTGCGAGTTGCGAGGCACCTCTGGGGATTCCTCCCTAGACGTTGCTGGGTCCTCAGTGCTCGTCTGGTGCTGAGGCCGGAGCCTGTGCTTGCCTCTCCCATGCTGACATAGGTCTTGGGGTTCCCCTGGACGCCACACAGGGGAGTCAGGCCTCGTCTCATCAGGAGACCTGCACGGCCGCTTTCCTCCCCAACTACAGCAACAGTGTCCAGGTCCCTGTCGAGCAGATATAGGGATCTGAGTCTTGCCCTCGAGGTACCCCAGGGCTGTCACATGTGCCAGTGTGCTGGAGTCGAACCTCGGGGTGACAGTCGAGGAAGTGCAGGGCAGTCAGGTTCATCTGGAGTGGACGAGGCATTTGGGAGTATTGGGGAATGGTGGCCCAAACTGTGAGCCTCCTCACGACTATCCAGGTGTGAGCACCTCCTCTTGGGTTGTGAGGGGAACACCGCAAAACCTTTTCCGACAGAACAGAAAAAGGGCCCCTCATCTGCAGCTCAGCAGGGGTAATCGGTGCTCAACTTGAGTCTTGGCGGGACCGTTAGGGTTCATCTCCAGTGGGGATGGGTGGGGGAGGTACTTCTTGGGTCACAGCAAGGGTGAGAAGGAGCATTTCGAGGTCCAAGAGGCAACGGGTGACTTCCCCCAGGATGCCGCAGTGTACAAGGCCCTCACTCTGCCTGCAAGGGAGAAGCTTCTGGTTTTTCTTGAGTTGCGGCAGGGTCCTCTCGAGTTACGACAGGGACCCCAGAGACCCACCTCTGTAGCCTCAGGAGAGGATAGTCTCCGTGCAAGTTGCCACTGGGTTTTCCTCCCCAGTCGTTGCTGGGTCCCCAGGCCTCGTCTGGTGCTGAGGCCGCAGCCTGAGCCTGCCTCACTCATGCTGACCTACGTCTTGGGGTTGCCCTGGAGCTCCCACAGGGGAGTCAGGCCTCATCACGCCTAGAAACGTGCACAGCCGCTTTCTTCCCCATCTGAAGCAGAAGTGTCCAGCACCCTTTCGAGCGGACACAGGGATCTGTGGCTTGCCCTCGAGGTACCCAACTGCTATCACATGTGCCAGTGTGTCGGGAGTCAAGTTTCGGTGTGACAGTCGAGGCAGTGCAGGGCAGTGAGGCTCATCAGGAATAGGCCAGGCATTTGGGGGTCTTAGGAATGATGGAGCGACCCCTGAGGATCGTTCTGTCTATCCTCATTCGAGGTCTTCTTCTTGGGATTCCAGGGGAGAGCCGTGAACACTTTCCCGACAGAGTAGGGAAAGGGCCTGTCATCTGGAGCTCAGCAGGGGAAAACGGGGCTCCTGTTGAGTCCTGGCGGGACCCTCAGGGTTCCTCTCGAGTGGGGACGGGTGGGACGGGGAACGTCTTTGGTCACAACAAGGGTGTGAAGGAGCCTTTCGAGTTCTAGGAGGGAGGGGGTGATTTCCCACGAGATGCCCCGTGGACAAGGGCCTCACTCCACCGGCATGGGAGGAGTTTCTGGTTTTTCTCTAGTCCCGGTGGAGTCCTCTTGAGTTAAGAAGAGACCCCCAGAAAGCCGCCCGTGTGGCCACAGGAGAGGACAGTCTCTGAAGGATGTGCGAGGCGCCTCTGGGGATTCATCCCAGTCGTCTCCGGGTCCTCAATCCTGGTCTGATGCTGAAGCTGGAGCCTGAGCTTGCCTCGACCATGCTGACACAGGTCTTGGGTTTCCACTGGAGCCCCCACAGGGGAGTAGTCAGCTCTCGTCTCGCCGGGAGATGTGCACAGCCGCTTTCCTCCCCAACTGCAACAACAGAGTGCTGATCCCTGTCGACAGATACAGGGATCAGTGGCTTGAACACGAGGTACCCCAGGGCTATCACACGGGACACTATGCCGGAGTCGAACCTCGGGGTGACAGTCGAGGCAGTGCAGTCAGGTTCATCTGGAGTGGACGAGGCATTTGGGGGTATTGGCGAATGGTGGCCCAAACTGTGAGCCTCCTCCCGACTCTCCAGGTGGGAGCACCTCCTCTTGGGATGCGAGGGGAACACCACAAACCCTTTCCCGATGTAGCAGGGAAAGGGCCCATCATCTGGAGCTCAGCAGGGGAAAACGGGGCTCCTCCTGATTCTTGGAGGGACCCTTGGGTTTCTTCTCGAGTGGGGACGTGTGGGGAGGGGAACTTTTTGGGTCACAGCAAGGGTGTGAAGGAGCCTTTCGAGGTGCAAGAGGGAAGGTGTGAATACCCCCGAGATGCTGCTTCAGACAAGGGCATCTCCCCGCCTGCAGGGAAGTGTCTGTTTTTTTTTCGAGTTGTGGAGGGGTCCTCTCAAGTTACGATGGGGCTCCAGGGACCCACCCCTGTGGCCCCAGGAGAGGCCAGTCTCCGTGAGAGGGGAGAGGCACATCTCGGATTCTTCCCCATTGGCGCCAAGTCCTCAGTCCCATTCTGGTGCTGAGGGCAGAGCCTGAGCTTTCTTCACTGGTGCCTACGTAGGTCTTGGGTTTCCCCTGGAGCCCCTTCAGGGGAGTCAGGCCTCGTCTCGACCATAGACGTTCAGGGCCTCTTTACTCCATGGTGCAGCAGCCGTGTTCG
>SJYW01010380.1:216064-297428 GCA_006410735.1 Raphicerus campestris
GCAGTGCAGGACAGTCAGGTTCATCTGGAGTGGACGAGGCATTTGTGGGTATTGGGGAATGGTGGCCCAAACTGTGAGCCTCCTCCCGACTCTCCAGGTGGGAGCACCTCCTCTTGGGATGCGAGGGGAACACCACAAAACCTTTCCCGATGTAGCAGGGAAAGGGCCCCTCATCTGGAGCTCAGCAGGGGAAAACGGGGCTCCTCCTGATTCTTGGAGGGACCCTTGGGTTTCTTCTCGAGTGGGGACGTGTGGGGAGGGGAACTTTTTGGGTCACAGCAAGGGTGTGAAGGAGCCTTTCGAGGTGCAAGAGGGAAGGTGTGAATACCCCCGAGATGCTGCTTCAGACAAGGGCATCTCCCCGCCTGCAGGGAAGTGTCTGGTTTTTTTTCGAGTTGTGGAGGGGTCCTCTCAAGTTACGATGGGGCTCCAGGGACCCACCCCTGTGGCCCCAGGAGAGGCCAGTCTCCGTGAGAGGGGAGAGGCACATCTCGGATTCTTCCCCATTGGCGCCAAGTCCTCAGTCCCATTCTGGTGCTGAGGGCAGAGCCTGAGCTTTCTTCACTGGTGCCTACGTAGGTCTTGGGTTTCCCCTGGATCCCCTTCAGGGGAGTCAGGCCTCGTCTCGACCATAGACGTTCAGGGCCTCTTTACTCCATGGTGCAGCAGCCGTGTTCGTCTCTCCGTCGAACGGACAAATGGATCTGTGTCCAGGGTGTCGGCAGTCGAGCCTCGGGGAGGAAGTCGAGGCAGTGCAGGCAGTCAGGTTCATCTGGAGTGGACGAGCCATTTGGGGTTCTTGGGGAAAGGTGACCAGACACCTGAGGTTCCTCTGGACTCACCTGGTGTGAGGGCCTCCTCTTGGGATACGAGGGGAGAGCTGGGAACCCTTTTCCTATGGAGCAGGGAAAGGGCCCCTCATCTGGAGCTGAGCATGGGAAAATTGAGCTCCTGTTGAGTCGCGGCAGGACCCTCATTGGTCCTATCGAGTGGGAACGTGTTGGGGGGATCTTCTTGGGTCACAGCAAGGGTGTGAAGTAGCATTTTGAGGTCTAGAGGGAACGGGTGATTTCCTCCGGGACGCTGCAGCAGACAAGGGCCTCACTCCGCCTGCAAGGGTGAAGCTTCTGGTTTTTCTCGAGTTGCAGTGGGGTCCTCTCGAGTTATGACGGGGACCCCAGGGACCCACTGCTGTGGCCTCAGGAGAGGCCAGTAACTTTGCGAGTTGCGAGGAACCTCTGGGGATTCCTCCCCAGATGTCCGCGGGTCCTCAGTCCTCATCTGTTGCTGAGGCTGGAGCCTGTGCTTGCCTCACCCATGCTGACATAGGTCTTAGGGTTTCCCTGGAGCCCCCAAAGGGGAGTCAGGCCTCGTCTCGGCTGTAGACGTGCACAGCCGCTTCCCTCGCCAACTGCAGCAAAAGTGTCTGGTTCCCTGTTGAGCGGACACAGGGATCAGTGGCTTGCCCTCGAGGTACCCCAGGGCTATCACATATGCCAATATGCTGGAGTGGAGCCTCGGGGTGACAGTCAAGGCAGTGTAGGGCTGTCAGGTTCATCTGGAGTGGATGAGGCATTTGGGGGTCTTGGGGAATGGTGGCCCAAACTGTGAGACTCCTCCCGAATATCCAGATGTGTGCAACTCCTTTGACATGCGAGGGGAACACCGCCAATCCTTTCCCGATGGAGCAGGGAAAGGGCCCCTCATCTGGAGCTCAGCAGGGGAAAACGGGGCTCCTCTTGAGTCTTGGTGGGACCCTCGGGGTTCCTCTCGAGTGGTGACCAGTGGGGCGGGTAATTTCCTGGGTCATAGCAAGGGTGTGGATGGGCCTTTTGAGGTCCAAGAGCGAAGGGGTCAATTCCCTGGAGATGCCACATCGGACATGGGCCTCTCCCCGCCTGCAGGGAACTGTCTGTTTTTTTTTTTTTTCGAGTTGTGGAGGGGTCCTATCAATTTACGACGGGCCCCCGGGTCCCACCCCTGTGGCCCCAGGAGACACCAGTCCCCGTGAGAGGGGCGAGGCGCATCTCGGATTCTTCCCAAGTGTTGCCAAGTCCTCAGTCCCATTCTGGTGCCGAGGTCGGAGACTGAGCTTTCTTGACCCATGCCTAAGTAGGTTTTGGGGTTCCCCTGGAGCCCCCTCAGTGGAGTCAGGCCTAGTCTCTCCCATAGACTTGCAGGACCGCTTTACTCCATGGTGCAGCAGCCGTATCCGGCTCTCCATCGAACAGACAAAGGGATCTGTGGCTTGCCCTCGAGGTACCCCAGGGTTATCACCAGTGCCAGGGTGTCAGCAGTGGAGCCTCAGAGACGCAGTCGAGTGACAGGAGCCAAAAAAGAGAAACACAGCCATCTTGTCTCTTCCAGTTGGACAGATGGCTACGCGCCAAAAAGACCCACCCGCGCCAAAAACAAAGGCAACCCCCGAGCTCTGTCATTCAAGCTCCTCCGGTTGTACCTTGAACCAATAAGATTATTACAAATACTCCGAGTACCCACGCTGTCCTATCCTCAATTGTCACTTACTCATTATACAAATGTCCTTCCCGCCCCCTACTGCTTGTACTGCATATATACTGTTACCCCTATGANACATGATCATACAATCGTCACATGAACATGTTTCCCTTTCTCATATCTCGCCTTAAAATGCTGAACACATTGTGTGTGTGTGTGTGTTTGTAATTCTTTTTCTCCACATTCAGGGATGGGATGGATGGGTTTAGAGATCTAGTGTTGTCATAATTTTAGCTGTGTTAATCTTGTTTACAAGTGAGACACATTATATCTCAGTGATTATATTTCATTTCCTGTGCATTTTTTCAGTTCCTTCTCCTGGAAATTGTTTTCTTCTCTCTTTTCTGTATTTCTTCATCTCTCACTCGCTGATCTTATCTTTTCACACACTCAACCAGTTTTTTCCTCCCCCAACTTTTATTACAATTTTTCGTAAGGTCAAACCTCTCAGATAACTTCTCAGATATTTGTTTGGATAAGCCACTGAGATGTTATGGTTCCCACCCCCCCCCCACCCCTGGTTCATTGAGTTGCAGTTGACATGCCACATTGTATAAGTTTAAGGTGTACAACATGATGATTTGATACACTTACATGTGCAAAATGATGCCAGCAAGAGGTTCATTAATACCTCAATCATCTCACATAATTGCCATTTAAGAATTTTATTTATTCTTAATTGGAAGATGATTGCTTTATAATACTGTATTGGTTTCTGCCATGCATCAGCATGATTCAGCCACAGGTATGTGTGTGTCCCCTCCCTCTTGAACCTCCCTCTCAGCGCCCACCCCAAAAACGGTGAGAACATTTAAGATCTATGTTCTTAGCAAATTTCATGGATATACTGTGAAGTGTAGTTGACTGCAGTCATCGCGCTGTACATTAGGGCCCCAGGACTTTCTCATAATTGGAAGTTTGTACCCTTTGACCAACTTCTCCTCATTTCCCCCACCCCAGCCAGCTCCTAGCAGCCACCATCCTTCTCTCGACTTCTGTGAGTTCTGCTTTTTTAGATTCCATATGTAAGTGAGATCAGACAATATTTGTCTTTCTCGGTCTTATTTCATTTAGCATAATGCCATGAAGTTCCATCCATCCATCCATCCATTAATTTTGTTTCAAAAGGCAGGATGCTTCCTTTCTTTAATAGGTGACTAACAGTCCATTCTGTGTGTGTGTCTCTCTCACATCTCTATCTTTTCATCCGTAGACAGACTCAGCTTGTTTCCATTTCTTGGCCGTTGTGAATAATGCTTCAGTGAAAATGGGGGTGCAGATACCTCATCAACATACTGATTTGGGGAATTTCCTGGTGGTTCAGTGGTTAGGACTTGGCACTTTCACTGCCGGGGCCTAGGTTCATTCCCTGGTCAGGGAACTGGGATCCCCAAAACTGTGAGCTTTGAAAATACAGTTTGAAAACTATTTTCCAAAAAAATGGATATCAATTCCATTTTCGGTGTATTTATACCCAGAATTAGAATACCTGGATCGTATGATAATTTGAGGTTTGATTTTTGAAGAATCTGCATACTGTGTTACATAATGTGCCAACTTCCGTTCCCAGGCACAGTGCACGGGGTCTCCGCTCCAACACCCCTGCCAGCACGCTTCTAGGTGTCTTACAGTTTCAGCTCTGCATTGAAATCTTTAAAATCCATTCGGAGTTAATTTTTGTAAGTGGAAAAAGATAAAGGTTCAGTTTCTTTCTTCTGCTTGGGATTATCCAGTCTTCCCAACACCATTTATTGAAGAAACCATCCTTTCCTCTTCAGTGTTCTTGGCTCTCATGTCGAATATTAGTTGACTGTTCATCTATGGGCTTATTTCTGGGCTCTGGATTCCGTTCCTTGGTCTATGTGTATAGTTTTATGCCAGCAATGTCCAGTTTTGATTACTATGGCTTTGTAATGAAGTTTGGAAAACCAAGAAGTGTGAGACTCCCAGTTTTTCAAGATTTCTCTGACTATTCAGAGTCTTTCGTTGTTCCATACAATTTCTTTTTCTATGTATGTAAAAATTACCATTGGAATTTTGATTGTATTGAATCTATAGATTGTTTTGGGTAGTATGGCTGTTTTAACAATGTTCTTCCAATCGATGAATACAGGATATATTTCTATTTATTTCTGTCTTCTTTAATTTCTTTCATTAAGTCTTCTACTTTTCAGTGTACACCTTCTTGGTGTTGGTTTATTCCTAATTCTTTTATTGTTTTTGATGCTATCATAAATACTATTGTTTATTCTTTTTCAGATATTTTGTTGTTAGTGTATAGAAGTGCAACTGATTACTGATTTGTTCATTTTGTATCCTGCAACTGTACTTGAATTTATTAATCCTAACAGCTTTTTGGTGGTCTTTAGGATTGTCTATATATAAGATTATGCAGTCTGAAAATAGAGACAATTTTACTTTTTCATTTCTGATTGGAATACATTTTCTTTCTTTTTCTTACCTAATTGTCAGTTGAGATTTTGTGGTTATTTTCCATGTGAGATTATTATAGCAATATCTGAGTGATAAAGAGGCTTTCCTCATATGTCTAGAGATCTCTGGCTGGTGGCTCACTTTTAAGAATGGAGGGTTCAAGAGAACGTACTCTGTATGATTTTAATACCTTTAGACCATGAAATTTTTGTGCCTTGTTTTATGTCTGTGAATATATTCCAGTGTCTTCTAGTTTATAGTCTATGGGAACCTGGCTAGAACCTGTATCCTACTGTTGTGTGAAAGTTGTATAAATCTTAATTATGTTGAATTAGGTCATGGTGCTTTTCAGGTCTATTATATTCTTTTACTTTTCTGTATATTCTATTAATTTTTGAGGGTTGGATATTGAAACTCCAGCTAAAAATCTTAATTTATCTACTTAAAAATAATTATAATATATAGTGGAACTGTATGTCACTTTGTTTTTTATTTTCCAAGTCTCCTGTAAATGTGTTGTCATGCTTTCATAGCTTAAAAAAATAGGTAAAGCAATTTTCTTACCCCCTCTCCAAAACAAAGAATGAAGCGCTGAAAAGGGACTTGAGACCCAGTGTGCTTGGATGGGGCTTGGAGACTTTATGGTCACTGTGTGGGGGACATAGGCAGTTCATGGGGAGCCTCCAAATGTCAGTGTCTGCAGATCTTGCTATGGTGCCCCCACTTTTCCTGGGATGTCCTTGTCCCGCTACTGGAATTTTACATCTTACTTCCTGCAATCTCATGAATGTCTCTCTAGTATATCCTCATATGGCAGGAAGAGTGAGAAAGCTCTTGTGTCTCTTCTTATAAAGGCACTAATCCCATTCAGGAGGGTTCCACCCTCAAGAGGAAATCATCTACCAAAGACCCTCCCCTGCTCCCACCCAACACCATCCACTGGGGATTAGGATTTCGACAGATGAATTTTTAGGGAGCCGTCGACATTCAGCCCATAATGCGTCATGAGTTAAAGAGTCGGATGTGGACAGTGCTGACCCCTGAGAGTGCTGATGCTAGCTCACCTCTCATACTTGTCAGGAAGCACTTTCCTGGTCTCCTTGCCTCTTCTTTCTTTCCTGACCCAGAGGACTCAGAGCCGGATTTAATGAACAGGAGAAGAAGCACAAGCTGAAAAGAGAAGAAGGGCAGCTTCCCTCCTGACTACAACAGCCTGACCTGGAGAAGGAAAAGAAACCTGAACTTGGAACCAAGGTTTGAGTTTTGATGCTTATGTGGGACTGGATATTTAAAATGTGGAACTGAACTTTTATTTTGTGATTAAGGTCTTTTTAAAGTTTTTAATTTAACAGTGGCCAGAAAGTTCAGGAGGCTGAGTTTTTACCCAGGCGTAGAAGAACTTGTCCATGAGTGGTTTGAAAGGGAAAATGAGAGTAGATATTAATAAGTTGCAGTTGCTTTGTGATTATATCCCAGAATCTGAATCAGTCAGTTTAGATCAGTCACTCAGTCACGTCCAGCTCTTTGTAATACTACAGACTGCAGCATGTCAGGCTTCCCTGTTCATCACCAACTCCTAGAGCTTGCTCAAACTCTTGTCAGTCGAGTCTGTGATGCCATCCAATCATCTCACCCTCTGTCATCCCCTTCTCCTCCTGCCCTCAATCTTTCCCAGCATCAGGGTCTTTTCAAATGAGTCAGTTCTTTGCATCAGCTGGCCAAAGGATTGGAGTTTCAGCTTTAGCATTAGTCCTTCCAATGAATATTCACGGTTGATTTTCTTTTGGATGGACTGGTTGGATGTCCTTGCAGTCCAAGGGACTCTCAAGAGTCTTCTCCAACACCACAGTTCAAAAGCATCAATTCTTTGGTGCTCAGTTTTCTTTCTAGTCCAACTCTCATATCCATACATGACCACTGGAAAAACCATAGCCTTGACCAGATGGACCTTAGTCGGCAAAGTAATGTCTCTGCTTTTTAATATGCTGTCTAGGTTGGTCATAACTTCTCTTCCAAGGAGCTAGTGCTTTTAATTTCATGGCTGCAGTCACCATCTGGAGTGATTTTGGAGCCCCCCTCCCCCCAAATAAAGTCTCTCAGGGCACTCAGGTCCGGTGCACTGGGATGACCCTGAGGGGTGAGATGGGGAGGGAGGTAGGAGGTGGGTTCAGGATGGAGGACACATGTACACCCATGGATGATTCATGTCAATGTATGGCAAAAACCACTGCAGTTTTGTAAAGTAATTAGCCTCTAATTAAAATAAATAAATTAAAAAATAGTCTCTCACTGTTTCCATTGTTTCCCCACTATTTGCTATGAAGTGATGGGACCAGATGCCATGATCTTTGTTTTTTGAATGTTGAATTTTAAGTCAACTTTTTCATTTTCCTCTTTCACTTTCATCAAGAGGCTCTTTAGTTCTTCTTTGCTTTCTGCCGTAAGGGTAATATCATCTACATATCTGAGGTTTTTGATATTTCTCCTGGCAATCTTGATTCCAGTTTGTGCTTCTTCCAGCCCAGCGTTTCTCATGATGTACTCTGCATAGAAGTTAAATAGGCAGGGTGACAATAGACAGCCTTGACGGACTCCTTTCCTGATTTGGTACCAGTCTGTTGTTCCATGTCAGGTTGTAACTGTTGCTTCCTGACCTGCATACAGATTTCTCAGGAGGCAGGTCAGGTGGTCTGGTATTCCCATCTCTTTAAGAATTTTCCACAGTTTATTATGATCCACACAGTCAAAGGCTTTGGTGTAGTCAATAAAGCAGAAGTAGATGTTTTTGGGGAACTCTCTTGCTGTTTTGATAATCCAACGGATGTTGGCAATTTGATCTCTGTTTCTTTTGCCTTTTCTAAATCCAGCTTGAACATCTGGAAGTTCATGGTTCACATGCTGTTGAAGCCTGGCCTGAAGAATCTTGAGCATTTCTTTGCTAGTGTGTGAGATGAGTGCCATTGTGCAGTAGTTTGAACATCCTTTGGCATTGCCTTTCTTTAGGTTTGGAATGAAAACTGACCTTTTCCAGTCCTGTGGCCACTGCTGAGTTTTCCAAATTTGCTGGCATATTGAGGGCAGCACTTTCACAGCATCATCTTTCAGGATTTGAAACAGCTCCTGGAATTCCATCACGTCCATTAGCTTTGTTCATAGTGATGTTTCCTAGGATGAGTGATCACACCATCATGGTTATCTGGGTCATGAAGATCTTTTTTGTATAGTTTTTCTGTGTATTCTTGCCACCTCTTAATATCTTCCACTTCTCTTAGGTCCATACCATTTATGTCCTTTATCGAGCCCATCTTTGCCTGAAATGTTCCCTTGGTATCTCTAATTTTTTTGAAAAAATCTCTAGTCTTTCCCATTCTATTGTTTTCCTCTATTTCTTTGCATTGATCGCTGAGGAAGGCTTTCTTATCTCTCCTTGTTATTCTTTGGAACTCTACATTCAAATGGGTATATTTGAATCTGAATAGTTCATGCTAATAGCTACACTTATCTGAGAATCTTTTTATTTTGCCCTTCCTCTTGAGAGGATAAAATTCTGTTATTATTTTTTCATCACTTCAATATTATCCCACTGTCTTCCAACATCTAATCCTATTGAAGAGGAGTCTATGTCACTGTAATTGTCATTTGTGTTTCTGCACATCTCATAAAGGAGACACTGACAGCTGTTCCAGACTATCTTTTTAAGGGTATTTAGAGAAAAAAACTGCTTTGGGAGATGGATATGGTGTCCTCTTCTTGAGACACAGGCAGGTTTATTTCAGGATCTTTAACTCTCCTGCGGGCACTGAGGGTTTTTTGTTGTTGTCGTTGTTGTGAGCTCAGCTTTGCCTTTTTTTTTTTTCTTGGAGCATAGTGAGTACCATTTAGACAAGAAGTTTACCAAATGTGAGTAAATAATCACTTTAATGAACTTTTCTTGAGTGTATAATTTTAAGGTAATGTAATTAATACTAGAGTTGCAGTTGTCATAGCAATTAACTATTGCTAATTCCATTTAACAGCACTGATTTTAATTTTAACAAACACGGTCTATGTTTACTTCTCAACATTTATTTGAGTACTTGGTCTTTTTTTCTTAAGCTTGACTCGCCCAGCCTTCCTATCATACACTGCCTCGGGACTTGCTGATTGTGGTATTGCTGTTCCTAAACTTTTGCAGTGATTCCAGTCCCATTCAACGCTCCGCACGCTTTCCTCTCCCCTTGCTCACGCTAGGTATGTTACATTTCCCATTTTATGACTTTTCACTTCTTCAAACTGCCCTTTATTGCTCGAAGTTCCACATTGTAATTTGAAAAGTAGAACACTAAAATATCTATTTCTGAACGACCTGCTAACTACGGGGCTGCAATTGTATTCAAAATTGATAGTTCAGCTGAAACTTTATTTTATTCAACTCGAGAGGTATTTTTGTAGCTGATTATTCTTGCTTATGGCTTTACCTAGAGCTTTATTTCACGGTTACATTTTGTACCATGTTAAATATTTTTTCATCTATTTTTCACAAAGCTAGATAAAAATGTTAACAAAGACATAAAAGCCATATGTTAAACCCGGAATAGTATTGAAATCAGAAGTGATAGACTGCATCATCTTACTTTTATTGTTTTCTGAGATTTATTGCTGTGGAGAAGATTCAACCCGACTATGATGGCTAATACAGTTAGACNAAGACATAAAAGCCATATGTTAAACCCGGAATAGTATTGAAATCAGAAGTGATAGACTGCATCATCTTACTTTTATTGTTTTCTGAGATTTATTGCTGTGGAGAAGATTCAACCCGACTATGATGGCTAATACAGTTAGACCAAATTTTCAGATATCTAAAATTATGGCACTAAAACTTCTTTCATATGCTAACTGGAAATGAAAAGGAAAATATGTTCAGATAAATGTCCTGAGGTAGGAAAAGAAATAGCAACCATACAGATGAGACAAGTCTTGCTTGTTATCTCTGTTAGATTGTCTGTTCTTACTGAGAGCTGCTCCATCATTCGAGTCCTTCTTCTTCAGTGATAACCCATAATACACTGTCGCCCCAGGGAAGCCAGGAAGTTCTGTGCAAGACGGCAGAGAGTCACTGCAGTTCTCTTCCTTCCCCATCGTCAACCTGGGTCCCTGGAGTCCCTGGGCTTTGTGACCAAGGGAGCAGGGCACTTCCTGTTTATGGGATGTGGGTCACCATATTTCATCACATTCTTCAAGGGGTCCATGATCTTCCAGATGCCAAGAGTGGAGTGTAAAAGCATCTCTCTTTTACAGAAGACTCTCTTAGAAATTATTTTGATTATTACAAAACAAAAGGGTTAATGGGTATTTAAAAGCAGAACTATCACTTTGAAGACAAAAGTCTGTATAGTCAAAGCAATTGTTTTTCCCCTAGTCATATATGGATGTGAGAGTTGGGCCATAAAGAAGGCTGAGCGCCAAAGAATTGATGCTTTTGAATTGTGGTGCTGCAGAAGACTCTTGAGAGTCCCTTGGACAGCAAGGAGATCAAAGCAGTCAATCCTAAAAGGAAATCAACCCTGAATACTCATTGGAAGGACTGATGCTGAACTCCAATCCTTTGGCCACTTGACTCAAAGAGCTGACTCATTGGAAAAGACCCTGATGCTGGGAAAGATTGAAAGCAAAAGGAAAAAGGAGTGGCAGAGGATGAGATGGTTGGATGGCATCACNCGTGGGATTTTCCAGGCAAGAATACTGGAGTGGATTGCCGTTTCTTCCTCAAGGGAATCTTCCCGACCCAGAGAATGAATCCGAGTTTCCTGCACTGGCAGGCAGATTCTTTATCACTGAGCAATCTGGGAAGCCCCAGTGTAAGGTAGGTCTGATAGTTCCCTGGAAATCCTAAAAGTTGAACCACAAGGTCGCTGGGATAAAAATTAAAAAACCCTTGACGNCAGATTCTTTATCACTGAGCAATCTGGGAAGCCCCAGTGTAAGGTAGGTCTGATAGTTCCCTGGAAATCCTAAAAGTTGAACCACAAGGTCGCTGGGATAAAAATTAAAAAACCCTTGACGACATGGATGTGTGTGGGAAGCAACACTTAGCCACTCAGTATTATTTTTCTAGTTGTTCTGTAAGATACTTTTTAATTCATGGCAATTACTGAATTTCCTAGAGCCTCAGATATCACTGATTGTAAAACGCATTATCAATTAAATAACAGTATTTTTGGTGTGATGAGAACAAAATACTATTGCTTAAAATGGGCTGTTTGCAAAACACATTCCAAATTTTAGAAATGGTAAAATGTGATGAAATGGTAATATTTTAGCTCAAGGAAATATATTAGAAAAGATTTTCTGCTCTAGAGTAGAGCAACACCAGCTCTTAGGTAGTGGAAGGAAGAGGCTTTTTGCTTTTTTCACTTTTTTTCCAGGTTAGTTATCACTTTTCCTGAAGTTTGGGGTCTGCAATTACAGGAGCAGGCAGAAGCCAGTGGTTCTAGTGGTGAGGCTCCCGCAGGGCGATTTGTGGCTGTAATTTCTTGCTGTTGTCTATTCTGCCATCCTCCTAGCTTGCACTGAAACCCGCTGTGAGCCAACGGACCCCTAGGGAGTGAATTTGCAGGAAGATAAATTCCCCTGTCCCTGCCTACCTTTGAATGCTATTGTGGAAACTGAATAGAATACAGATCACCCCCAAATTGAATTCTGTGTATCCGCTCTGCTAAGTAGAAAATTGCATATCAAATAGGTTCCTAGACTCAGCTCGGTCTAGACACAAAACCTGCTTCTTTTTTAATGTTCTCGGTCATTCAGGCATATGACACCCTTTTGCCCCAATCATTTCAGGATCTCAGGCATTTTATTTGGAGNTATTCTGGAATCCCATCTTTCCCTTTATAGTCTGACTTTAAAGACGGCTGAGCACTGAAGAACTGATGCTTTCTAGCTGTGGAGCTGGAGAAGACTCTTGAGAGCCCCTTGGACAGCAAGGAGATCCAACCAGTCCATCCTAAAGGAAATCAACCCTGAATATTCATTGGAAGGACTGATGCTGAAGCTGAAGCCCCAATGCTTTGGCCACCTGATGCAGAGAGCCGACACATTGGAGAAGACCCTGATGCTGGGAAAGATTGAAGGTGGGAGGAGAAGAGGGTGACAGAGAATGAGATGGTTTGATGACATCATCGACTCAATGGACGTGAGTTTGCGCAAACTCTGGGAGATACTGGCCTGCTGCAGCCCATGGGGTTGCAGAGTCAGACATGACTGAGCGACTGGACAACAGCAGCAGCGTCTTTCCCCATGAATGTACTTGCACACAGTGACTTTCATCTTTTCATGTTGTCTAATCAACAATGCCATTAACAACATTTTAAAAAACGAAGTTTGTAAAGCTTAATGTAGGTTTATTGTGTCTTCCAATTTTTAATTCCCAAACTGTAGCAGAGAAACCATATATTTTTCTCACTCTCAAATATTAGCCTTGTATTTCCTTTTAGCTTTTTTCTTTCAGTAAAACTGCATTTCTTGACAATGTCTGTTTTATTTTCATTGCTTTCCTCTCATTTCCCACCTCAGAGTTGCTTCTGTAGGTGTTTTGACAGTTGCCTGGCTTGGCCAGGCTCCCGTGGAGAATGGATATTTCCTGGCTTTTCTGTGTTACTGCTCAGGCTATTAACAGCTCCTTAAATGGACTCAGCTTTCAAGTCACCACTGGCCTTTTCAAGGTTGTTGGCCACGGGTGGGGAAGTTTCTAGCCCTTTCTAAAGCTCTCTGAACCTTGTTCGGCATTTAGCTGCTTTTCATCAAAGTCCTGGGATCGTCCCCTGGTAGCTCAGATGGTAAAGAATCTACCTGCAATGCAGGAGACCTGGATTCGATCCTTGGGTTGGGAAGACCTCCTGGAGAAGGCAATAGCAACCTGCTCCAGTATTCTTGCCTGGGAAATCTCATGGACAGAGGAGCCTAGCGAGCTATAGTCCATGGAGCTGCAAGAGTTCAACTTGACTGAGTGGCTAACACTTTCATGAAAATCCTAGATTGGTTAGGAGGAAAAAATTTCCCCCTAGTCCTGGGATCAAGACTTTGAAAAGAAATGTCTACAGTGCATTGTTTTTGATTCTTTCTTAGTGAGTTATGCTGAGGCCCAAGATGGGAGGTCTGAGATGTAATAGCCATGGAAGATGAATGAACAAGAGGATGAAAGGTTACAGGTGACCCTGCCATGCGGCGAGCGAGTCCCTGCTATTAGCTCTATCCCAGGACCAGGTCAGCATCGTGCTTGGGCTCTGGGTACTTTTCTCCAAGACGATCATTGTCAGTCAGGTGTTTCTAAGAAATTGACCACTTTGCCTGGTTGTTCCAGAAGCTGGGCTGCTGAACGAGGAGGCAGCTCAGCTGTCTGCAGCACTGCAGGGATGCCGACTCACTGTCCGCAGGGCCCCACTGGAGGCAGAAGGCAGCCGTGGCCTTGGGGCACTCCTTCCTTAAAATCAAGAATGTGACATGGGCTGAGCTCAGAGGTTTAACTCCACCCCTATGTCTCAGCTTGGTGTGCCCTCTGACTGATGAGAGGCGGGCTATTCCTTGGAGCGGGAGGGAGAGCTTGCTCAGGAGGTCTACCTTGTAGGACTTAAGTGAAGGCTTTGTTGTTTTTTAGTTGCTGAGTCATATCCGACTCTTTGTGACCCCATGGAGTATAGCCTGCTGGCCTCCTCTGTCCGTGGGATTTTCCAGGCAAGAATACTGGAGTGGATTGCCGTTTCTTCCTCAAGGGAATCTTCCCGACCCAGAGAATGAATCCGAGTTTCCTGCACTGGCAGGCAGATTCTTTATCACTGAGCAATCTGGGAAGCCCCAGTGTAAGGTAGGTCTGATAGTTCCCTGGAAATCCTAAAAGTTGAACCACAAGGTCGCTGGGATAAAAATTAAAAAACCCTTGACGACATGGATGTGTGTGGGAAGCAACACTTAGCCACTCAGTATTATTTTTCTAGTTGTTCTGTAAGATACTTTTTAATTCATGGCAATTACTGAATTTCCTAGAGCCTCAGATATCACTGATTGTAAAACGCATTATCAATTAAATAACAGTATTTTTGGTGTGATGAGAACAAAATACTATTGCTTAAAATGGGCTGTTTGCAAAACACATTCCAAATTTTAGAAATGGTAAAATGTGATGAAATGGTAATATTTTAGCTCAAGGAAATATATTAGAAAAGATTTTCTGCTCTAGAGTAGAGCAACACCAGCTCTTAGGTAGTGGAAGGAAGAGGCTTTTTGCTTTTTTCACTTTTTTTCCAGGTTAGTTATCACTTTTCCTGAAGTTTGGGGTCTGCAATTACAGGAGCAGGCAGAAGCCAGTGGTTCTAGTGGTGAGGCTCCCGCAGGGCGATTTGTGGCTGTAATTTCTTGCTGTTGTCTATTCTGCCATCCTCCTAGCTTGCACTGAAACCCGCTGTGAGCCAACGGACCCCTAGGGAGTGAATTTGCAGGAAGATAAATTCCCCTGTCCCTGCCTACCTTTGAATGCTATTGTGGAAACTGAATAGAATACAGATCACCCCCAAATTGAATTCTGTGTACCCGCTCTGCTAAGTAGAAAATTGCATATCAAATAGGTTCCTAGACTCAGCTCGGTCTAGACACAAAACCTGCTTCTTTTTTAATGTTCTCGGTCATTCAGGCATATGACACCCTTTTGCCCCAATCATTTCAGGATCTCAGGCATTTTATTTGGGGGGGAAGTTATCACTGCCTCCTGCCAACCCCTGTCCCTGCCCTACCTGCAGTGTTCTCGAGGATACTGTGTTTATTTCTGTTACAGCATCAGCAGCCTCAATTGGCACTGCTTAGATGTAGGGACTGGGTCTCATTTTTATCATAAGTGTTTAGTATTAGCACATATCATTGTGCAAGAAATGCATATTAATGCGTGAGGGCAGGGAGAAATGGCTGGCATCAGGACTTCTAAAGATGCTTTTCATGTGGACTTACCCCTGAAAGGCAGCCCAGTGCCCCTCTCCTGTGTAGAGCACGTGCGTAAGATGATAGCTAGTGTCTGATGATAATTCTCTCCGTGATGTAACTCCTCATTTGGTCCTTTGTTTCCTCTGATCACTAGCAGGTGCCTCTGCAGAGGAAGTTCCAGAGCCTGGTCCTGCTACTGCCACTGTGGCAGTTACGTTCAACCTCCAGGCGGCTGCACATTCTGCAAAGCAGGAAGTGAGATGCCAACCACAAAGTGAAAATGCACAGACACTCAAATTCCATCCAGGGTCAGTGCCAGTTGTTGGCAGACTGAATGTCTCCAGGCTGGGGATTATTTGGGGACCATCAAGAAGATCAAGGATGGTTCCCACACCGGTGCAACAGCACATCAGCTTTGTGCTTTCCTCCTTTGAGGTGGAAACCTTTCATCTTCAGGTGCACGCTCAGCCACTTCAGTCCCGTCTGACTCTTTGTGACACCACGGACTGCAACCCGCCAGGCTCCTCTGTCCTTGGGAGTCTCCAGGCAAGAATATTGAAGCGGGTTGCCCTGCTCTGCTCCATGGGATCTTCCTGACCCGGGGATGGAACCCACGTTTCCTGTGTTGCAGGTGGATTTCTTACCTGCTGAGCCATCAGAGAGTTCTAGGTAAATTTACCTCCATGCTAGGGATATATGTGGGGCACAGCGTAAATTGAATGTCGAAGAAATTAGAACACGAAATGTGAGGTTTGTCCTGAGATGGCTTTACCACGAGGAACCTTTGCTTGTGTTCCGAGACTTGTGAGACTCTCCCGAGGCAAGGGCCTGGGTGTGGAGCCTGAGCTGTTTGATTGGCAGGAGGCAGAATCCCAGATCAGTGCACCTCACCCCCCACTTCCTTGATTTTTCTTTCTGGATCTTATGGTTTAGTTATGCATTTCTCGTGGCTTGCTGTAGGAGTGATTTTCCCTGAGAAGTGCTACACTGTGGAAATTGGAAGGGGAATTTTTGGTTGTGACAATGATGGGGAGTGTGCTAAGTCACTTCAGTTGTGTCTGACTCTTTGCGACCCTAAGGACTGCAGCCCACCAAGCTCCTCTGTCCATGGGATTCTCCAGGCGTGAATAGAAGGGCCTCTGCTCTTGATAGCATGTAGTGAGCATGGCCCAGGGACACTGTGTCTTGCAGAGTGTGGGGCAGTCCTGTCTGTGGAAGGATCTCCTGGTGTCCTGCCGGACTTTCTAATGTCCCAAGGGACTTTCCTCAGGCCATGGGTGTGATCTAGCCCTGGATAATGCTGACCTGGGATGCCTTTTGTAGCTACCGTTTTCTTAATAACCTTCTGTACTGGTCTCCCAAAGAAATTTTTCCATGATGTGTCAGGGACCAATAAAATATATATAAAAGAAATTCATTACAATATTTCATGTGAGACTGTATAGATATTGACAAGTTCCTTTTTTTTTTAAAGCAGTGTATATGGCCGCTCAATTAAACAGTCACCAAATAACAAGGAATTCACCAGTATTTCCAAATGCACCGTCTTGGTGTTTGCAGCTCACCATATGTTTGAAGTATGACATAATCCTTATGGAACACATTCAATTTGTTGCTTCCCAGTTTCAACAGGAGCAGTTAAATCTGTCTCCTTTTAGACAAATTGTTAATGAAGAGGCAGCAGAACAGTCATTTTCCTGTGATATGCAATTCTGTCCCCTTAAATACAGGAGCCTGACAGAGCCATTCAGCCCTGAGCACTTTCTCCTCTGTGCAGCTGAACTCTCTCTGACCCTCGGATACTAACAACTGGAGCAAAAAGGGAAGAAAGAGGGGGAAAGTTAGCTAAAACTAAAAACTCACCTGGGATACCCAGAGTCCCGAAAGTTGAATGGGAAGTATATTTTACCTTATTGTTTTCAGATACTGTGTGTTTCTGCTGCCAAATCTGTTCTTACCAATTTTAAAGTATCTCAAGATGTGGGGTCGGCGTTTGGAAGATAGTGAGACTGTCTGAGAGATTCAGAGTTTAGAGTCCCAAGTTTCCCTCTCTTTTAGTAGTGAGTCAGTGCTGCTGCTAATGGCACGGTGTTCCTTCTTTCAAGAGACCCCATGGATTGCACAGTCCACGGGAATNACCCTCGGATACTAACAACTGGAGCAAAAAGGGAAGAAAGAGGGGGAAAGTTAGCTAAAACTAAAAACTCACCTGGGATATCCAGAGTCCCGAAAGTTGAAAGGGAAGTATATTTTACCTTATTGTTTTCAGATACTGTGTGTTTCTACTGCCAAATCTATTCTTACCAATTTTAAAGTATCTCAAGATGTGGGGTCGGTGTTTGGAAGATAGTGAGACTGTCTGAGAGATTCAGAGTTTAGAGTCCCGAGTTTTCCTCTCTTTTAGTAGTGAGTCAGTGCTGCTGCTAACGGCACGGTGTTCCTTCTTTCAAGAGACCCCAGGGATTGCACAGTCCACGGGAATTCTCTAGCCAGAATACTGGACTGGGTAGCCTTTCCCTCCTCCACGGGATCTTCTCAACCCAGGGATTGAACCCAGGTCTCCTGCATTGTGCGCAGATTCTTTACCTGCCGAACCACCAGGGAAGCCCAAGAATGTTGGAGTAGGTAGCCTATCCCTTCTGCAGGGGATCTTCCCAGCCCAGGAATTGAACCAGGTTCTCCTGCACTGCAGGTGGATTCTTTACCAACTGAGCTATCAGGGAAGCCCTCAAGAGACCCATGCAGGAGAAAACAAAAGAGATTAGCCATCCATCCAAAACAAGTGTGTGATTTGACCTCATTTTAATATTATTTATTATATTTTCTTGAATAGACTTGAACCAAGACAGTTTTACATCCCATTCTAAAAAAAAAAAAAAAATTCAACCATGTCTTTAGAACAAAATGTAGAATAGTGACCAGTGGTGTTATTGAGTGTTTATTCTCTGCCACTCTGTACCAAGGCTATCAGCTGACCTCACCAATGATGGGTGGATGGTCATGGTTATCATCCATGTAGAAACTGATGCAGAAACGTGAGTCAGGGAGGTTAGGGTTGAGTAGCATCACTGACTCAGTGGATGTGAATCTGAGCAAAGTCTGAAAGATAGTGAGGGACAGGGAAGCCTGGCGTGCTGCAGTCCATGGGGTTGCAGAGAGTCGGACATGATTCAGTAACTGAACAATGACAAAGAGATCACTCAGCAAGTCAGTGGCAGAGCCAGCTTTTACACTCAGGANGGTTATTAAATCACACCCAGACTCTGAGGTGTCTCAGAAGAGGTCCCAGAAATCCTGGAGCAGAAAAAAGTTGTTCCTATTGGGCCCTGTCTGAATCCTGACCACTAGAATCTTCAGCATAATACATTAAAAATATTTTTAAAGACTTCAGGAGAAATTTTAAGTTTGCAGCTAAATTGAGAGGAGGGTAAAGCGATTTCCCATATTTTCACTGCCTTAAAAATATGCTATGNTCAGCATAATACATTAAAAATATTTTTAAAGACTTCAGGAGAAATTTTAAGTTTGCAGCTAAATTGAGAGGAGGGTAAAGCGATTTCCCATATTTTCACTGCCTTAAAAATATGCTATGATCTACCTACTCATTCCTTCCTATTCCCCTGCAACACCCAACTTCTGACAACCACTTTTTACCTGACTTTTCCAGAATATTATAGAGTTGGAATCATTCAGTATTTAGCCTTTTCAGATTGGCTTCTTTCACTTTCTGCTGCTACTAAATTCGCTTCAGTTGTGTCTGACTCAGTGAGATCCCATAGACGGCAGCCCACCAGGCTCTGCCATCCCTGGGATTCTCCAGGCAAGAACAATGGAGTGGGTTGCCATTTCCTTCTCCAATGCATGAAAGTGAAAAGTGAAAGTGAAGTCACTGAGTCATGTCCAACTCTCAGCGACCCCATGGACTGCAGCCCACCAGGCTCCTCCATCCATGGAATTTTCCAGGCAAGAGTAGTAACATGTGTTTAAGATTTCTCTATGTCTTTCATGGCTTCCTAGCTCATTTCTTGTTAGTGCTAAATAATGTTCCATTGTCCATTATTCATGGAATGAGTACTATTCCATTTCATGTATACATATCCAGTTGTATGTCCTGGATATACCATGATTTATTTATCCATTCAGCTTCTGCAGGACATCTTGGTTGCCTCCTAATTTTGGCAGTTATTAATAAGGCTTCCATAAACATCTGTGTGCCAGTTTTTGTGTGGGCATAAGTTTTCCACTCATCTGGGTAAATACCAAAGAACATGATTGCTTAATTGTGTAGTAATATTATATTTAATTTTGTAAGAACCCATCAAACTGTCTTCCAAAGTGGCTGTATCAGTTTGTGTTTCCACCAGCAGTCAATGAGGTTCCTCTTGCTCTCTCTCTCCCTCCATCTTCTTTGCTATATAAAAATCGGTTTCAAACACAGGATTAGGAAACCAAATAGTACAGGGGGCCATGTAATGAAAAGGGACAGTGCTTTGCTTGGCCCCCCCTCATCCTAGTTGAATGCTTAAAAAATAACTGCTTTGAAGGGTTTCTATGTTTCAATCTCCTGGTGGTTCCTCCATGTCTCTCAACAAAGCACTGACCTGGCTCTCTCCTTATTTATCAGTTCTGAACACCATCTACTGGCTTCCTACTGAGAGAGATGGGGTGGGGCCTGGGGGGAATTCAGCTCCCTTCTTCCCTATCCCAGCAGCTACATCATGTGTTTCATTCTGCCCCTAACTGTGCCACTCTAAATAATGCACTCAAACATCTAATTTCTGTTACTTCAGCTTCAGAAACCAACATACTGTCTCTCACTCCCTTTCTTTCTCTCTCTCTCCTCCCACACAGATGTTTCATTATCTGGATTTAAAAGGAATATCAAACCCATTTATGTGCAATTCCTCTACAAGGACCCCTGCCAAGCACCATTCTTTCTACTGAGATTTGCAACAGAGGCGCCCTGGCCGCCAGATGTCAGAGGCAGGCAGACACTGCTTTCCTGGAGTTTTCCTCCCAGCTTGGTATTTTGGGTCCTTGTTTCATTCCTCTTTCAGGGGTCCCTCTCCAGATGCTCCCCAGCTTCGGGTGGGTCGTATGCTTATGCCTGCCAGAGGCTGATGGTTCCCTATTGGGAAGTGAGCTCAGCCTCCCCAGNTGATGGGACCAGATGCCATGATCTTAGTTTTCTGAATGTTGAGCTTTAAGCCAACTTTTTCACTCTCCTCTTTCACTTTCATCAAGAGGCTTTTTTAGCTCCTCTTCACTTTTTACTATAAGGTGGTGTCATCTGCATATCTGAGGTTACTGATATTTCTCCCGGCAATCTTGATTCCAGCTTGTGCATCTTCCAGCCCAGCGTTTCTCATGATTTACTCAGAAAACTAAGATCATGGCATCTGGTCCCATCACTTCATGGGAAATAGATGGGGAAACAGTGGAAACAGTGTCAGACTTTATTTTGGGGGGCTCAAAAATCACTGCAGATGGTGACTGCAGCCATGAAATTAAAGACACTTACTCCTTGGAAGGAAGTTTATGACCAACCTAGACAGCATATTAAAAAGCAGAGACGTTACTTTGCCAACAAAGGTCTGTCTAGTCAAGGCTATGGTTTTTCCAGTGGTCATGTATGGATGTGAGAGTTGAGCTTTTGAACTGTGGTGTTGTTGGAGAAGACTCTTGAGAGTCCCTTGGACTGCAAGGAGATCCAACCAGTCCATTCTAAAGGAGATCAGTCCTGGGTGTTCATTGGAAGGACTGATGTTGAAGCTGAAACTCCAGTACTTTGGCCACCTCATGTGAAGAGTTGACTCATTGGAAAAGACCCTGATGCTGGGAGGGATTAGGGGCAGGAGGAGAAGGGGACGACAGAGGATGAGATGGTTGGATGGCATCACCAACTCAATGGACATGAGTTTGAGTGGACTCCTGAGGTTGGTGATGGACAGGGAGGCCTGGTGTGCTGCAGTCCATGGAGTTGCAAAGAGTCAGACATGGCTGAGCAACTGAACTGAACTGAATGAGACATATGAGTGAAGATATCTCAAGAAGATTTCAGTCCCTGGTTATTAAATCACACCCAGACTCTGAGGTGTCTCAGAAGAGGTCCCAGAAATCCTGGAGCAGAAAAAAGTTGTTCCTATTGGGCCCTGTCTGAATCCTGACCACTAGAATCTTCAGCATAATACATTAAAAATATTTTTAAAGACTTCAGGAGAAATTTTAAGTTTGCAGCTAAATTGAGAGGAGGGTAAAGCGATTTCCCATATTTTCACTGCCTTAAAAATATGCTATGATCTACCTACTCATTCCTTCCTATTCCCCTGCAACACCCAACTTCTGACAACCACTTTTTACCTGACTTTTCCAGAATATTATAGAGTTGGAATCATTCAGTATTTAGCCTTTTCAGATTGGCTTCTTTCACTTTCTGCTGCTACTAAATTCGCTTCAGTTGTGTCTGACTCAGTGAGATCCCATAGACGGCAGCCCACCAGGCTCTGCCATCCCTGGGATTCTCCAGGCAAGAACAATGGAGTGGGTTGCCATTTCCTTCTCCAATGCATGAAAGTGAAAAGTGAAAGTGAAGTCACTGAGTCATGTCCAACTCTCAGCGACCCCATGGACTGCAGCCCACCAGGCTCCTCCATCCATGGAATTTTCCAGGTAAGAGTAGTAACATGTGTTTAAGATTTCTCTATGTCTTTCATGGCTTTATAGCTCATTTCTTGTTAGCGCTGAATAATATTCCATTGTCCATTATTCATGGAATGAGTACTATTCCATTTCATGTATACATATCCAGTTATATGTCCTGGATATACCATGATTTATTTATCCATTCAGCTTCTGCAGGACATCTTGGTTGCCTCCTAATTTTGGCAGTTATTAATAAGGCTTCCATAAACATCTGTGTGCCAGTTTTTGTGTGGGCATAAGTTTTCCACTCATCTGGGTAAATACCAAAGAACATGATTGCTTAATTGTGTAGTAATATTATATTTAATTTTGTAAGAACCCATCAAACTGTCTTCCAAAGTGGCTGTATCAGTTTGTGTTTCCACCAGCAGTCAATGAGGTTCCTCTTGCTCTCTCTCTCCCTCCATCTTCTTTGCTATATAAAAATCGGTTTCAAACACAGGATTAGGAAACCAAATAGTACAGGGGGCCATGTAATGAAAAGGGACAGTGCTTTGCTTGGCCCCCCCTCATCCTAGTTGAATGCTTAAAAAATAACTGCTTTGAAGGGTTTCTATGTTTCAATCTCCTGGTGGTTCCTCCATGTCTCTCAACAAAGCACTGACCTGGCTCTCTCCTTATTTATCAATTCTGAACACCATCTACTGGCTTCCTACTGAGAGAGATGGGGTGGGGCCTGGGGGGAATTCAGCTCCCTTCTTCCCTATCCCAGCAGCTACATCATGTGTTTCACTCTGCCCCTAACTGTGCCACTCTAAATAATGCACTCAAACATCTAATTTCTGTTACTTCAGCTTCAGAAACCAACATACTGTCTCTCACTCCCTTTCTTTCTCTCTCTCTCCTCCCACACAGATGTTTCATTATCTGGATTTAAAAGGAATATCAAACCCATTTATGTGCAATTCCTCTACAAGGACCCCTGCCAAGCACCATTCTTTCTACTGAGATTTGCAACAGAGGCGCCCTGGCCGCCAGATGTCAGAGGCAGGCAGACACTGCTTTCCTGGAGTTTTCCTCCCAGCTTGGTATTTTGGGTTCTAGTTTCATTCCTCTTTCAGGGGTCCCTCTCCAGATGCTCCCCAGCTTCGGGTGGGTCGTATGCTTATGCCTGCCAGAGGCTGATGGTTCCCTATTGGGAAGTGAGCTCAGCCTCCCCAGCCTGTTGCTTTCCTGGAGGCTCTGACCTGATAAAGTCTATTTATCAATCAGGGCACTAATCTTATTCATGAGTGCTCCACCCTCATGACCTAATCACCTTTCTAATACCATCACCTTGGGGATCAGGATTTCAACAAATGAATTTTAGGAGGACACAAACTTTCATTCCATAACACTGTCAATATCATAAAAGACAAAGAATGGCTGTGGGACTATTACAGACTGAAAAATATTAAGGAATCATGGTAACTAAGTACAATACCTGAGCTGGGCTGGATTTTTTAAAAAAATTTTATTTTTACTTTATTCTATGTTACAATATAGTATTGGTTTTGCCATACATTGACATGAATCAGCCAGAGCTATACACGAGCTCCCAATTGGGCTGGATTTTGTAATGGAGGAAAAAATTCTCAGATGTTATTTTTGGGTTAGTTGATAAAACTGAAATAAGAAAAGCAGATTGGATAAAAATACTGTTTCCATCTGGAGACTGATAACTGTGGTGATTATGTAAGACAGTAAGGATCTTTACATTTAGGAAATACACACAGAAGAAATTAGGATTAAAGGGCTATGATGTAAGCAGTCTTTGTTCAAAGGGTTGAGAGGCAGAGAGAGAAAGAGAGAGAGTTAAACATGACAAAACAAATGAAGCAAAATGTTATCAGTCAGAGATTCAGGGTAAATGGTGCATGAGCATTCTATATACTATTTTCATTCCTGCCACTTTTCTCTGTGTTTGAATTATTACAAATAAAAGGCAAGAAAAAGTGAGCAAGGGACAGAAAAAAAAAAAGGCTGCAGGAAATACACATACACATGTCTTTGAGCCCTTGTCAGTATTTTTTGGGGAAAATTCTCTGGATTCTTGCAAATGGAATTGCTAGATCAAAAAATAGTCACACTTAACAAAATTTGGTTGATCTTGCCAAATTGCCAGGCAGTTTTTGCTGCACTGTATGTCTTAAGATAAAATGCGGTTGAAATTAGCATCACTGATGGAGGCTGAGGACATTACCACCAAAGGGTATGGGAGGCTTCTTGGGCATGGATCCCATTTTCAAAGGCCCTTTAAGCACCTCACATGCATGACAGTGGAGCAGGAATCACAGTAACAGTCATTCCAGGTGTATTAATCTATCTGGACTGATGTAACAATATCACAGACTTGGCGGCTTAAACAACAGAAAAGTATCAGTCCACAGTTCTGGAGGCCAGTCTCTGACATCAGGGTGTCTGCAGAGTTAGTCCCTTCTGAGGGCTGTGAGGGAAGGATGTACTCCAGGCTTCTCTGCTGGGTTTGTAGATGGCTGTCTTCTTCCTGTCTGTCCACATCATCTCCGCTCTGTGTGTTTCTGTGTCCAGGTTTCCTGTTTTTATAGGGATGCCAGTCATACTGGGTTAGTGCCACTCTGGTGGCTCAGATGGTAAAGAATCTGCCTTGCCTGCAATGAAGAAGATACAAATTTGATCCCTGGATCAGGAAGATCCCCTGGAGGAGGGCATGGCAACCCATTCCAGTAGAGTGGGTTGCCTGGAGAATCCCATGGACAGAGAAGCCTGGTGGGCTACAGTCCATGGGATCTCCAAGAGTTGGACTCAACTGAGAGAATGACTTTCACTTTTCAGTGACATCACTTTAACTTGATTACCTCTGTAAAGACCCTGTCTCTGAATAAGGTCACATTCTGAGATACTGGTTGCTGGGACTGAACATATGACTTGGAAGGGGTGGGTCCCACTCCACCCATAACAACAGGGGTCTGTGTGCTCTTGAGCAGTTCTTAAGTTCTTCCAGGCTTACCTCCCATCTGCCTTGAGCCCTGTGTCTGGACTCCATCTATTGGCTGCATAACTTAGCTACTTTTTCATCTAGCCTTGCTCACATTGGCAGCTGGGCTTGAGGCTTGTTCTCCTGGCTCTCACCAGGCATTCACTTCTTATAGGCACCCCCAGAACCACCGGTGGAGAGGCCCTACAAACTGAAAGAGCTGAGGGTTTCACAACTCAGTTGGTAGCTAGAGCCAGGAGAGAGAGATAAAGTCTACATCTCAGTGACACCCCACATTTCTCAGCAGCCTCTCCACTGCTGGAAACCCATCACTTATTATTCACTGTGAATACAGGGTATACTGAATATGGTTTTCTGGTTGTGAATACAATCCCACCAGCATATCCTATTCCTCCTGTTCATTGTACCCCATCTGCTAAACCCCTTCTGGGCACTAGGCACTATGGCAGGAAGTCTGTTAAAGGCTGTAAGAGACAAAGAGGGAATCACACTCAGGACAGCATCATCAGAAGATACTGGAATCAGGGAAAGACGCATGAGAACATGCCACGTCATGCCATCAGTGGTGAGCGTCTGCTGCAGAATAAATCCTTGGATTGAAAGATGCCGTGGCCCATCCTCTTAAGAACGATTAGTGTAAAAAAGAGCTGGAGCCTCCGAAACAGCATGGGCCAGCCAGTCAAGGCTCTCACCATGAATTATGTTGTAGAGTCCACGATTTGCACATGAGGCNGCCTGGAGAATCCCTTGGAGGGAGGAGTCTGGTGGGCTACAGTTCCTGGGGTCACAAAAAGTCAGACACGACTAGATGGCTGACACTTAAAGCACCCCTCTCGGTCAAGGGCAGTGGCTGCTGCCTGCAGTCCTGGATGCCCCTGATCCCGTCTCCTCTGAACTCTCAGAGCACTGGTGTGTGTCCCTGTGTCTCCAACCAGGCGTCATCACCTGGACCCTCTCCTGTAGATCCTGATGTATTGGGGGTGAACTTGGGCTTCTACTTTTTAACAAACTTCTGGTGATCCTGAAGTACACTGGAATTTGAGAACAACTGGTGTATCACATGTTTGCACTTAATTAAGTTTTGTTGTGTTATTCCTGACTTTTTTGTTTTATGTTTTAGCAATGAATTCTAAACCAGTTTCACAATCCTCTGTGGGCAGGTAATACATCTTGATTTTCCTTTTATCCCACATGGCCCTGTAACAGGCTTGGAAGAGGCTCTTAGCAAAGGCTAACTGTTATCGGATAACTGGCAAGACTCATGGCCTGAAAGCTCTCTTCTTTGTTCCAGGAAACCCCGTCTTTCTTGCGGGTGCTGTCTCTTTTGTTATAAGGTTCCCGGCTGTTCCCTTAGATTCCATTTTTGCTACTTCTGAGTCCACATCCCCATCTTATCATCTGATGGCACCCAGGCTTTCCACAGGCATCACTGGGCTTCTTCTTTTTAAAGTTTATTTATTATTTTCTCTGTGCCGGGTCTTCTCTACGGCACGGGCTTAGCTGCGGCGAGAGGTGGCTGCTCTTCATGACGGTGCGCGGGCTTCTCACTGGTGTAGCTCCTCTTGCTGCAGCCCCCGGGCTCTGGGGTGCTTGGTCTTCCTTAGCTGCAGCTCTTGGGCTCGACAGTTGTGGTGCAGGGGCTTTACGTCTCCAAGGCAGGCATGTGGGATCTTCCTGGACCAGGGATTGAACCCGTGTCCCTGCATTGGCAGGCAGGTTCTTATCCCGTGTGCCTCCAGGGAAGTCCCTGGGCTTCTTTTAGGTGGTCTTGAGCCCCCACCTCTGGAGGGGTCATCAGCTGGCTCTAGTAGCCAACACTGAGATGCTAGGACAGAGAGCACCTCTTCTTCAAGCTCTGGTCTGCTGACCAGAGCTCTGTCTGCCTCTAGTGACCTGTGCTGGGCCCAATCCAGAGGTGAGCTGTGCACAGTTCTGCTTGGACATTGTCTTCTGATTGCACATCATTTGGGGCTGGGCGAGGCTGTGGGCACTAACCAGGATAAAAGTTGCTGCCCTCTGCACTCCTCATCCTGTGACAGCCTCAGTGGCCCTGTCCTTGCGATCATGCTTCTGGAAGCACGGTTTTCTTCAGGCAGCCCCTGCTAGGCTTGGCATGGACTCCCACGGTTTACCCATGAGATGCAGAGTTTGTCCCGGGATGGCCAGTGACCTTCCCTTATCTGTCTCCAAGTTGTGTGTAGGGAAGGTATCCTTCCAAGAATGCTCTTTAGCCTGCCCTGAGAGAAGCCATGGCCTGTTGCCCTCCAGGATCCTCTGTCCGTGGGTTTCTCCAGGCAAGGATACTGGAGTGGGTTGCCATTTCCTCCTTCAGGGGATCTTCCCAACCCAGGGATCAAACCTGCATCTCCTGTGTCTCCTGCATTGGCAGGCAGATTTTTTTTTTAACCCCCGAGCCACCTGTGAAGCCCAGATACATGTATATGTATAACTGTATATGTAAAAATATACATAAATATATATGTATACATATATACATATGTATATATGTATACATATATAAATATAAACTGTATAAATGTATATGAATCACTTCTTCATGCACCTGAAGCTAACACAATATTTTTAAGCAATCATGAAAGAAAGAAAGTGAAAGTCACTCAGTCATGTCCAACTCTTTGTGACCCAATGGACTGTACAGTCCATGGAATTCTTCAGGCCAGAATACTGGAGTGGGTAGTCTTTCCCTTTTCCAGGGGCTCTTCCCAACCCAGGGATCGAACCTAGGTCTTCTGCACTGCAGGGGTATTCTTTACCAGCTGAGCCACAAGGGAAGCCCAAGAATGCTGGAGTGGGTAGCCTATCCCTTCTCCAGCAAATCTTTCTGACCCAGGAATCAAACTGTGGTCTCCTGCACTGCAGGTGGATTCTTTACCAACTGAGCTATGAGGGAAGCCCATTAAATGACCATACTCCAATATAAAATTAAAAGTTAAAAAAAATTAATATACACTTAAGCAGCCATGGGAAAGTGTTTGTCAGCCAACTTACCCAATGTTCAACAAACCTTCCAAGAGACAATTAGTAGGGTAAAGTAAACAGTTCTGGAACAAAGTTGATCTTGCCATGATGCTTTGTAGTAATGATATACCATATGTTTGAGCCTCCTTTCAGATTAAGTCATGAACAGGGAATGCAAGACAGGGTTTGGGAAACAGGGTAGGTCAAGGGAAGGGAGAGGGTCTGGCCCTGGATTCTGCAGAACATGGAGGCAAGGGAGATGTTAGAGAAGGCTTTCTCTTTGGGGGCTGGAGGATGGGCATTAAAGTAGTGAGTAAGCATGTTGTCCACCAGAATCCCAAGAGTTAAGACATGACTAGCGACTAAACACCACCACCACCACCAGCCTAGGGAAACCAAGTTCAGAATGGAGTGTCCACCTGGGGAGTCTGCCCAAGATGCAGAATAGAGCATAATGGGCCACAGAGCATGTGGTCTTACCATGGGTCCATGGGTGGGGGGCAGCTTTACAGTCTTCCAAGTGCTCTTACGTACATAAGTTCAGTTGATCTTTCCAACATGCCCGTAAGGTAGTTGGGGCAGGAGATGTTGTCCCTGTACTGGTTAGCTTTTGATGTGTAACATCACTCTGAGTTATTGATGCTCATGGATGGTTATTCATCTCATTTGCTGCTGTGGGACAGGAGTCAGCTTGACTCGGCAGGAGAGGTATGGCAGGACACACGTGGCCTCTCACCTTCTTTAGGAGCTGGAGCCCAGGCATGTCCATCCATGGTGATGGCAGAAGTTCAAGAAAGCATGTTGCCATGTGCAAGACCTCTTGGCTTAGGCTTGGAACTGGTACCCTCTTATTTCCATGGTATCCTATTGACCGAGGTCAGTGGCCAAGTCTGGAGTCAGACTGGGAAAGCATTGCTAATGCACTTGGCCAGGGTGAAGACACAAGGCGGGGTGAGGAATTGGGCTGTTGGTGCATCAGCTACTGTGCCCCATTTTAGAAACACTGAAACACAGGCTGAGAGAGGAAGTGACTTCCTGAGTCTACACCTCCTTGATAAAGCACATCACCTGTCTATCTAACGTGTTCTTAAATAGCCCACATGGGAACAGTGGGTTGGCTGTGGTTCCCTTACAGTGCCTGGTGGCAGTGAGCCTTTGCATAAATTCTCTGAAAACTAAAATCAATTAAAAAAAAAAANTGCTTCCTCACCACAAAATGTAAATTAAACTATATTGTTGTTGTTTAGTCACTCAGTCGTGTCTGACTTTGTGGACCCAAGGACTGTAGCCCACCAGGCTCCTCTCTCCAAGGAATTCTTTAGGCAAAAATACTGGAGTGGGTTGCCATTTCCTCCTCCAGGGGATCTTCCTGACTCAGGGATCAAACCCATGTCTCCTGCATTGACAGGTGAATTCTTTACCACTGAGCCGCCTGAAAAGCCCCCACATCAAACTATACCAAGGCAGAAAGACATCAAGGTCTCAGGTCTCTCCTATTGATAATTTGCTGAAATAGAGATGGATTTGGGAAGCTTTCTGTTTGAGGTGGTTGGGAACTTGACACAAAGTCCACTGGCCTGTCTTAGCCATGGTTTGAAATGGTTGGATAGCTTCAGGGCATGTAGTACTTTCAGAGAGGATAGGGAGTTTTCAGATCGCCTCCTTCTTGGCAGTTTAAGTCATGGTTGAATTGAGCAAACAGTATATTCAGAAGCACTCAAGGCCATTCTGAAAAACATAGGAATTAAGTATTATCTTAAAAAGTAACCCTGGGTGTGCCAGACCCATGATACAGCAGTTCTTTGCCTGATTTTGGGGTCAGGCTCCTCTCCTCCCTTGTGGCTCAGACAATAAAGAATTTATCTGCAATGCAAGAGACCCAGATCCGATCCCTGCGTTGGGAATATCCTCTGGAGGAGGAAATGGCTACCCATTCCAGTATTCTTGCCTGGAGAATCCCTTGGAGGGAGGAGTCTGGTGGGCTACAGTTCCTGGGGTCACAAAAAGTCAGACACGACTAGATGGCTGACACTTAAAGCACCCCTCTCGGTCAAGGGCAGTGGCTGCTGCCTGCAGTCCTGGATGCCCCTGATCCCGTCTCCTCTGAACTCTCAGAGCACTGGTGTGTGTCCCTGTGTCTCCAACCAGGCGTCATCACCTGGACCCTCTCCTGTAGATCCTGATGTATTGGGGGTGAACTTGGGCTTCTACTTTTTAACAAACTTCTGGTGATCCTGAAGTACACTGGAATTTGAGAACAACTGGTGTATCACATGTTTGCACTTAATTAAGTTTTGTTGTGTTATTCCTGACTTTTTTGTTTTATGTTTTAGCAATGAATTCTAAACCAGTTTCACAATCCTCTGTGGGCAGGTAATACATCTTGATTTTCCTTTTATCCCACATGGCCCTGTAACAGGCTTGGAAGAGGCTCTTAGCAAAGGCTAACTGTTATCGGATAACTGGCAAGACTCATGGCCTGAAAGCTCTCTTCTTTGTTCCAGGAAACCCCGTCTTTCTTGCGGGTGCTGTCTCTTTTGTTATAAGGTTCCCGGCTGTTCCCTTAGATTCCATTTTTGCTACTTCTGAGTCCACATCCCCATCTTATCATCTGATGGCACCCAGGCTTTCCACAGGCATCACTGGGCTTCTTCTTTTTAAAGTTTATTTATTATTTTCTCTGTGCCGGGTCTTCTCTACGGCACGGGCTTAGCTGCGGCGAGAGGTGGCTGCTCTTCATGACGGTGCGCGGGCTTCTCACTGGTGTAGCTCCTCTTGCTGCAGCCCCCGGGCTCTGGGGTGCTTGGTCTTCCTTAGCTGCAGCTCTTGGGCTCGACAGTTGTGGTGCAGGGGCTTTACGTCTCCAAGGCAGGCATGTGGGATCTTCCTGGACCAGGGATTGAACCCGTGTCCCTGCATTGGCAGGCAGGTTCTTATCCCGTGTGCCTCCAGGGAAGTCCCTGGGCTTCTTTTAGGTGGTCTTGAGCCCCCACCTCTGGAGGGGTCATCAGCTGGCTCTAGTAGCCAACACTGAGATGCTAGGACAGAGAGCACCTCTTCTTCAAGCTCTGGTCTGCTGACCAGAGCTCTGTCTGCCTCTAGTGACCTGTGCTGGGCCCANCCAGTGGTCCACCCTGAGCTCTTGTGCTCTTGACAAGGATGCTGTTAGCACACTTCCATCACGTGGTACATCTGGAGTATTTTAAAGAGAAATCCAGACATGGAGATGGTATTGGGTGAGCTGAGCCCATGCTTCCAGCTGTCTTTGCTATTGTAGGTGACACCAACACGAAGAGCAGCAGCTAACATGTAGGGTTTTGTCAGTATTCACCATATCTCATATGTATCATCTTGGTTAATTCTCATAATAACCTGGCAGGATTGTCTTATTATCTCTCTCTTTCAGGTAAGGACACTGAGGCTCCAAGAACATCTATACTTTCCCAAAGTCAATAGGCAGTAAGTGCAGAGATATTGAGCACAGCACTTGAGCTCAAAACATCTCCACTGGCCACTGGATTGGACCCAAAGTGAATAGTCTATCAACTGGTGAGAACTGTGGCCAGCCCAACAGGTTTCAGGAGCTGGTTGAGGGTGTCCTCAGGATGATGGCTGGACCTCATTAAACTGCTGGTCTGACTCCTTGAAACCTTGATGCTGGGAAGGATTGAGGGCATAAGGAGAAGAGGGTGGCAGAGGATGAGATGGTTGGATAGCATCACTGACATGAGTGTAAGCAAACTCCTGGAGATAGTGAAGGACAGGGAAACCTGGAGTGTTGCAGTCCGTGGGGCCACAAAGAGTTGGACACGACTGAGCGACTGGACAGCAGCAACAGCCCAATGATAAGAGGCCAGTGCAAAATGTGTTGATAAAGGTGCCAGGTATCTCAAGAGAATCTGTCCAGGTGAGGAGATGAGTGTTGGACTGAGGTCATCTTACAGCTGCCCAAATCTCTGGCCCAGGCTNTCACTGACATGAGTTTAAGCAAACTCCTGGAGATAGTGAAGGACAGGGAAACCTGGAGTGTTGCCGTCTGTGGGGCCACAAAGAGTTGGACACGACTGAGCGATTGGACAGCAGCAACAGCCCAATGATAAGAGGCCAGTGCAAAATGTGTTGATAAAGGTGCCAGGTATCTCGAGAGAATCTGTCCAGGTGAGGAGATGAGTGTTGGACTGAGGTCATCTTACAGCTGCCCAAATCTCTGGCCCAGGCTGGTCCTCCAGCTGTCCGCCTCAGATGAGCCCCACCACGGATCAGCCATCCAGGAGCTGTGGGGGGAGGGTGCTCACCCTGTGGCTGGTGTCTTCCTTGCCTGTCTGGACCGTGGGAGTTGATCTTGGCATGTCCACTTGGTGGGGGGACATCCTCTTGGGGCCACTCTGTGGATCCCAAGGAAGTCTTTTTTTTTCTTTTTCTGGGCTTCCCCTTTCTTCTCTGTAACAGCCATTTGCACCAGTGCGATTTATTGATGAATTTGATGAACTTCAGTTCCTTGATCACTTTCATTTAACGCATCATTTATGAGACTAATATCAGCACACAAGGAAGGACTCTGTTGGTTGTGGTGTGGTGGGTGAGCGACCCAAACTCTGGGGCCAGACGGGTCAAACTCTGGGTTGGGCACTGTCAGGCAATTGATTTGCCGTATCTGTGCTTTGGAATCTTTCTCTCAGAGTAGGGATACAATGGTATATGCCTCACAGGGCTGTTGGAGGATTAAATGAGTTAATCTATGAGAGGATTCGCTCCCCAGCCAGCTTAACTGAGTGGCTTTATGTTAAGGTTTAAATAACAATCTGTTTCTAGAAATTTTTTTTTCTTTTTGACCACATGGTGTGCTAGTTGGACACTGCTAGTGAATGTGGGAAATATTCCTTAGTGGTAGAGGATTTTGGGGAAGGTGGATGAATGGGGAGAACCCACTGAAAGTGGCGTGAAGACACGCCGCATCAGGGAACACTAAATGTGATTGGGGATCTTCAAGCCATTGGTGACTGGCTTAGTTCTCACCATCTTTATTTGAGTCTCACTTTGCTAAGTACTGTCCATCAATCTCTGAATATCAAAGTTATTCGAGGTCATTCATTCAAGGCAAACTGCTGAAAGTAAAAGCGAAATCAAGAAGAACCCCGGGGCTCTGAAGGCTTTTCTTAACCCGTGGCCATTTTCCGCCTTTAAAAGCACTGACTTGACTTTTACAGGAGCCTGTAGACCAATCTAACAGAAAATGGAAACCACGAGCATGGTCATTCCCTTAAATATTTTATACTGTGTTCGGATGTGCATTTTTCAAAGATCATTTCCTTGACATTTTCTGGGGGTATATTTCTTGGGAAATAAAATAAATATGTTTGGTGGAGGCCCATACCAATTTATTTAGAGCTATAAATAAGATAAAGATGCCTCCTGTCATTTGTACTAAAAAAAATATAAGGATTAGAGGAATATCTTAGGAGGTTAGGGCAAAGAATTAATAATACTGTTCAGGTCATGTCGAGGTCAGCTGATGCTTTAAGCAATTTTAGCTGATCCTCAAATGAATTACTCTTAAGAATGGACAAGAGAGACCCTTTGGCCAAAGCATGGGCCAGAGACAACGCCCCAGGTCAGACATTTCATTAGGGCCCACTGAGTGAAAGAATCTGATATCCTGGCTTTCCACTGTATGAACACTGTACAACCTCCCCAGCTGTTCACTCGATTATCTGGTAGCCATCGCTCTGAATGTTTCCCTGGTGCTGGGAACAACACTTGACAGGTAAGAAATCCAATCATTCCGTTTGGAGCCTGTGAAAGGCAATTGCCCAGCAAGGAATCTATTCATGCAAGGATTCTATTCAATCATTGCATTGCTGCTGTGGGAGATATGATGGAAATAGTTTTCCTTGGGGAATGGCTGGGGAAGGGTGGAATACGCAAGAACCATAGGCAAAGCATTTGACTTTAGGGCGAGAGTGTGTGTGTCTGTGTGTGTGTGTGCATGTGTGTGCTTGGTTGTGTCTGACTCTTTGTGACCCCACAGACTGTAGTCCACCAGGCTCCCCCTGTTCGTGTCCTCAGCTCTATTTCCAGGCAAGAATACTGGAGTGGTTTGCCGTTTCCTCCTCTAGGGGACCTTCCTGGCCCAGCGATTGAATGCACATCTCCTGATTTGGCAGGCGGATTCTCTATCACTGAGCCCCTGGGAATCCCTTAGGGAGAGAAGAGGCACCAAGTCTGGGTTGGACAGAGAAGGCTGCAGAGGGCAAAGGGGCCAGCCAGATCAGGGGTCCAAAGGAAGGGAGGATGCTCTCTGGGTGTGGCATTCTTGAGGGCGAGTTATCCATGGCAGTAGGAGGGGTGACAAGATAAAAGAGAGCACTCTGAAAGACAGTACTTGGGCCACCTGACTCAAAGAACTGACTCATTGGAAAAGACCCTGATAGTGGGAAAGATTGAAGGCAGGAGGGGAAAGGGATGACAGAGAATGAGATGGTTGGATGGCATCACCGACTCAATGGACATGTGTTTGAGTAAGCTCTGGGAGTTGGCGATGGACAGGGAAGCCTGGTGTGCTGCAGTCCATGGGACTGCAAACAGTCAGACATTACTGAGTGACTGAACTGAGAGTGGCTCCACCTGATCCTGTGGAGGATTGAGACGGAAGAGAAGCTCGCTAGGCAGGCTGCATTCAGGCTGCAGCCCTGAATCTCCAGGAATTCAGTCTCAAAGGCAACAGGAAGCATTAGGTGATTTTTAAAATAAAACAAATCAGATGAAAAACCTCAGAGGAAAACAATCTTCTAAAGAACTCTTTTGTAAATCCTTTCAAAAATGAAGAGAATCTTTCATCATACAAATGCAGCGAAAATGGTAGCTTTCAAATTCAATTATCTTGTAAGTTTCAATTTTGTGTATCACTTGCTTTCCTGAACTAAGTGAAGTACAACTTCATTTTTTTTATCCCATCACTAAAGTAACAGCATCCTGAAAGACATGGTGTGCAGAGAAAAGGGGGAAATAAATATTTAGTAGAAGAAAGAACAATGCCGTCAAGTACTTCTTTTGAGTTTCAGCTCAGAACTGAGAAAAAGATTTTCATTTTTATGTCAGTATAAGGGTCCAGCTCACTAACTCCAGAAATTTGGAACCTGTTTTATTTAGAAGCACTGATATGAAGGAAGATATGGTGGTGATAGTCTATGAGCCTGAAACTCATGGGCTGGTTTTTAAATGACTTAAAAGTTGCCATCTTCTTCTTATTCCCAGGAGATTCCTCATTTTCAAATCAGAGCTCAGAGTGTGCTTCAGAATCCTTCTGAACATAGTGCTCTTGGTCAGTCACTCCCAAGTGAATGTGCAATTTGGTGGAACCAACTTGTTTCCTGGCTTTAACTCTAGTAAGAGAGGTTCTCGGGTTTTCCAGGTGACCCTACAGGTGAAGAATCCACCTGCAAATGCAGGAGACAGAATACACTCTAGTATTCTTGCCTGGAAAATTCCGAGAACAGAGGAGCCTGGCGGGTGACAGTCCATGGGGTCACAAAGGATTGGACATGACTGAGCAAGCACACACACATACACGTGCATGCAAGAGTGGATCTCACTTTAGTGAACATCAGAAGTCTCTGGAAGATGAGTTTCAACATAGGAAGTGGGCGCCACTCCCTCTGATTTAATAGGTCTGGGGAAGAGGGCCAAGATTGTTGTTGAGGCTGGTTGAGGGGGAACACACTTTGAGAACCAACTATCTTAGATTTCAGGGCTTCCCAGGTGGTGCTAGTGGTAAGGAACCCACTTGCCAATGTGGGAGATGTAAGAGATGAAGTTTCCATCCCTGGGTTGGAAAGATCCCCTAGAGCAGGAAATGGCAATCCACTCCAGTATTCCTGCCTGGAGAATCCCATGGACAGAGGAGCCTTGTAGGCTACAGTCCAGTTTAGTTCAGTTCAGTCCCTCAGTTGTGTCTAACTCTTAGTGACCCCATGGACTGTGGCACACCAGACTTCCCTGTCCATCACCAACTCCCAGAGCTTGCTCAAATTCATATCCATAGAGTCAGTGATGCCATCCAGCCATCTCATCCTGTCATCCCCTTCTCTTCCCACTTTCAATCTTTCCCAGTGTCAGAGTCTTTTCAAATGAGTCAGTTCTTCACATCAGGTGGCCAAAGGGTTGGAGTTTCAGCTTCAGCATCAGTCCTTCCAATGAATATTCAGGACTGATTTTCTTCAGGATGGACTGGTTGGATCTCCTTGCAGTCCAAGAGACTCTCAAAAGTCTTCTCCAACCTCACAGTTCAAAAGCATCAATTCTTCGGTGCTCAGCCTTCTTTATAGGCCAACTCTCACATCCATACATGACTACTGGAAAAACCATAGTTTTGACTAGACAGATCTTTATCAGCAAAGTAATGTCTCTACTTTTTAATAAGCTGTCTAAGTTGGTTATAGCTTTTCTTCTAAGGAGCAAGCATCTTTTAATTTCATGATTGCAGTCACCATCTGCTGTGATTTTGGAACCCCCCAAAATAAAGACAGCCACTGTTTCCACTGTTTCCCCATCCATTTACCATGAAGTGATGGGACCAGATGCTATGATCTTAGTTTTCTGAATGTTGAGTTTTAAGTCAACTTTTTCACTCTCCTTTTTCATTTTCATCAAGAGGCTCTTTAGTTCCTCTTTGCTTTCTGCCATACGGGTGGTGTCATCTGCATATCTGAGGTTATTGGTATTTCTCCCTGCAGTCTTGATTTCCAGCTTGTGCTTCATCCAGCCCAGTGTTTCATATGATGAACTCTGCATGTAAGTAAATAAGCAGGGTGACAATATACAGCCTTGACATGCTCCTTTCCCAATTTGGAAGCAGCCTATTTTTCCATGTCTGGTTCTAAGTGTTGCTTCTTGACCCGAATACAGGTTTCTCAAGAGGCAGGTAAGGTGGTCTGGTATTCCCATCTCTTTCAAAATTTTCCACAGTTTGTTGTGACTTGCAGAGTCAAAGGCTTTGGTATAATCAATAAAGCAGAAGTAGATGATTTTTGGAACTCTTTTGCTTTTTCAATGATACAGTGGATGTTGGCAATTTGATTTCTGTTTCCTTTGCCTTTTCTAAATCCAGCTTGAACATCTGGAAGTTTATGGTTCACGTACTGTTGAAGCCTTGCTTGGAGAATTTTGAGCATTGCTTTGCTAACGTATGAGATGAGTGCAATTGTATGGTAGTCTGAAAGATCCTTGGCATTGCCTTTCTTTGGGATTGGAATGAAAACTGACCTTTTTCCAGTCCTGTGGCCACTGCTGAGTTTTCCAAATTTGCTGGAATATTGAGTAAAGCACTTTCACAGCATCATCTTTCAGGATTTGGAATAGCTCAGCTGGAATTCTATCACCTCTACTAGCTTCGCTCCTAGTGATGCTTCCTAAGGCCCATTTGGCTTTGCATTCCAGGATGTCTGTCTCCAGGTGAGTGATCACACCATCATGGTTATCTGGATTATTGAGATCCCTTTTGTATAGTTCTTCTGTGTATTCTTTCCACCTCTTCTTAATATCTTCTGCTTCTGTTAGAGCCATACCATTTCTGTCCTTTATTGAGCCCATCTTTGCATGAAATTTTACCTTGGTATCTCTAATTTTCTTGAAGAGATCTCTAGTCTTTTCCATTCTGTTGTTTTCCTCTATTTCTTTGCATTGACCACTGAGGAAGGCTTTCTTATCTCTCCTTGCTATTTTTTGGAACTCTGCATTCAAATGGGTATATCATTTCTTTTCTCCTTTGTCTTTTGCTTCTCTTCTTTGTTCAGCTATTTATGAGGCCTCCTCAGGCAACCATTTTGCTTTTTTGCATTTCTTTTCCATGGGGATGATCTTGATCACTGCCTCCTGTACGATAGGGTAGCAAAGAGTTNTGTGTTTTGATCTGAGGAACTGTAGATGTGTATAAGAGACAGGGCCTCCTCAGGCAACCATTTTGCTTTTTTGCATTTCTTTTCCATGGGGATGATCTTGATCACTGCCTCCTGTACGATAGGGTAGCAAAGAGTTGGACAGGACTGAAACACCTTAGCATGGATGCACACATCTTAAATTTTAGAACAACTATTTACAGACGGCAGCTCAATTTTCCACTTTAATTAAGATTAGATGGGTGAAGAGAGGAACTGTTTAGAATTCCCTTCCATTTTCTCTCATTTCCTTCTCTTTCTCTGTGCGTGCTCAGTCACTCAGAGGTGTCCGACTCTTTGAGACCCTATGGACTGTGTAGTCTCGTTCTTTGTAGTTATTCCTTTTGATCCCTCAATGAGAGGCTTTACAAACCTATGACCTTAAGTCAAGAAAATGTCCAGGATACTCAGTTCTTGACATTTCAGTGATCATGGTACCTTAGCTAGAATGTAAGTTAATGTTTTAGAATATGAAGTGGGTAGTTTCAGAATATGAGAAGAGCTTGTAAGAAGAATGTGCTGGAAATTTTGGAGACGTTCCCAGGTTTTACTCCAGATCAAGTGTTTCTACCAATGGTGATGCAACTGGTTGTTGGAAGTTGAGATAATGTTTACAAGAACAACAGAGGGTGACTCTTTCCTGGAGCTACTCAACAAAGCACTACAAACTGGGTGTTTTAAACAACAGAAATGTATTTTCTCAAAGTTCTGGAGGCCAGAAGTCTGAGGTCTGAGGCTGTGCACGAGGATCTTTGTGTTCTAATTCCCCCTTTTAGAAGGATACCAGTCATTTTGGATTAATGCCCACCCTAAGGACCTCACCTTAGCTAGTTACATCAGCAAGGACCATATTTACAGATAAGGTCACATTCAGAGGTATAGGGGCTGGGGGTGGGGCAAGACCTCACACATAGAGGGGCATAATCCACCCTAACAGAGACCTTGAGTTTAGTTCCTGCTCAGACTGTGTGCAGGAGACCTGGCCACCGTGAGGAGCTGCCAGGGCCCAACTTGGAGCTGTGGCACTCACCCTTCTCTCACACGCTCTGGTGATTGGCCAAAGTGCCACAGTGTGTATTTGGGACATGCTTGTGACCGTAAATATCCTAGTATGTGGGAAGCCTAATTCCTTTCATGTTCTAGCATTGTCCTTTGTCTGATACCATCTAAGACTGGAAGATCAATTCTGAAGCTGGAAGAAGCATTGCTTTTAAAAAGACAGGACCTTGTTATAACTGATACTACAATTAAGGGATTCTATTAACCCTCAGCTTCAAGACAAAGGCTTGACTCTTCTGAGACAAGATGTCTGCTTGGGGCCACCAGGGATGATAACAGCGGTAAATCTGTCAGTGGCGGCCAAGTGTCTGCAGGGGACATGGTTACCCAAGGTGCAGCTCTGATGCATGACAGGCCTGCCAAGGCCAGTTACTCAGCTTGTGTTTTGATCTGAGGAACTGTTGCTTAGCTTCATGGGGTAAATCGTCCCCTGTATCTGTCAAGAGTATTACCTTGTGCATTAATGTGTCACTGAAATTTAAAATGCTACCTTTCTGCTTCTTGGGTAATTATTGCAGACAGGTTTGAGGCTTATTGTGAAAGCATGGTTCTCAGCAGGACCAGACCCCATAGAATGTTGGTGGGAAGTGTGCTTGGGTTTTAACTCCTGGTGTCCCCTGGACTATAAGGAGATCAAGCCAGTCAATCCTAAAGGAAATCAACCCTGAATATTCATTGGAAGGACTGATGCTAAAGCTGAAGCTCCAATCCTTTGACCATCTGATGTGAAGAACTGATTCAATGGAAAAGACCCGGATGCTCAGAAAGATTGAAGGCAGGAGGAGAAGGTGATGACAGAGGATGAGATGATTGGATGGCATCACTGACTCAATGGCCTTGAGTTTGAACAAACTCCAGGAGACGGTGAAGGACAGAGGAGCCTGGTGTGCTGCAGTCCATGGGTTGCCAGGAGTCAGATATGACTGAGCAACTTTCATTCACTTTTTTACCTCGGCTTTACCTTCTTTGCTTTATTGTCCTGCCTGTTTTTATGGGAGTTCTTTTTAGAAATGGCCATAAAAGTGTGGCAATAGATGAAGATCTACCAAATGAGAGCAAGCACAGACTATTTATTCTTTACTTATTCTGGCAAGGGAGGCAGCCAGCTTCACTGGGTTTTGGCAGACACCCAAAGGCAGGCTGGGGGTTGAGGGAAATTTCCAGGGAAAGAACAGGACGACCTCAGGTTGGCCCTGATTGAGGCTGCTGGCCTGGGGAGGGGGAGGTGGGCTTACATAGGAAGGGGGGACCTCCTATGTGATTGACTAGGGAGGCGTATTTATCTTCTCTGGTTGATCCTAGACTGAAAGTGGGGACAAAAATTAGGGAAGCTGTCAATTATTAACCAAGTCCTGGCTATCTTTGGCTAATTGTTATAGGGCTATTGGTTGGCTTCTGGAATCAGTCACTAGAGACCTGGTTTGACTTCCTACACCGGAAGTCTTGACTTAAAGAGCAGGCTGGCTTCCTAGGTTGGTGGTCTCAGGTTGTGAGTCAGAGTTCTGTTTTCATATATGACCTGACCACTGTCCATTTATATATTCAGTCTCTCGAAAGCACTCATTGGCACTAGTTATGTCAGTTAACTTTATTAAAATGCTGTTGAGTCCTATTATCTTTCCTTTTTTCATCAGACCATTTTCAATCTGTCGTCAGTGAAATGCAATCCAGAGAAATTTGCACACAGTATATGAAATGATGGAAATGTTTACGTACACAGTATGTATGTTACGTATACAATATGTAACAGTAGAAATGAATCCCTGCCTGAAATTGTATGTTAAAGGAATAGATATCACTGTATACAAACTGTAGTCATTATTCTTACAAATGGAATTTTTTTAAAGGAGAGTAGTTTAAGTTACTAATGAAAAAATGATTCTGTAATGGTATTTCTGTCATAGGTTAATTTTAGCATCCTTTTAACTCTTAGGTATTAAACGCCATTTACTAAAGGAGTGACCCACTTGTGTTACTTTATTTAAGGTTTTCTTGTCGGACACATGTACACTGGGGCCTCAGAAAGGCCACCTCCACCCTGCCAGTGAGCCTACTGGTCCTTTACTCTTTCTTTGACTCACTAGGCCTTCCTCACTCTCTTTGGGGCTTATTCAGTATTCCACCTTTGAAATCACACATCACTAGCCCCTGTGTTCCTTGCTCCACAGACCCGGAAATCTTGTCCAGCATTAGGTTTTATAGCGAGTGGTTCCCAGTGCTCAGCTGGTAAAGAATCTGCCTGCAATGCAGGAGACACAGGAGATGTGGGTTTGCACCCTGGGTCTGAAAGATACCTTGGAGGAGGAAAGGCAACCCACCCCAGTATTCTTGCCTGAAAAATCCTGTGGACAGAGGAGCCTGGTGGGCTACAGTCCAAAGGGTTGCAAAGAGTCCGACACGACTGAGCAGCAGCGTGGAAACAGCAGGTATTAACTTTTTTCGGCTGTAAATTTCCAACTCTAAATTGCATCTACAGTCCTTTATCAAACCACACATCCTCCCCAAGTCCCCTGCCACTGAGCTTCTGTCTCAGGCCACTTGCCAGCCTGCTGATTGGCTGCCCTTGGGCCAGGTCCTCACTGGTCTGATGGAGTTAATCACCGCGGAGGGGATGCAGAAGGGTGCTTTCAAGGTAATTTCTTCCCTGACTTCCTTCTCCAAAGGGAATAGATCCGGACACTTCTGCTAGAGTCTGCAATTCAGTAGGGAAGGGCACCAGCTCATGGAGAACATGTGCTCCAGGGAGAAGACAAATAAGAATGCATTTCAGGTCTGGAAATCAGCACTGAAGATTCAGGTTCTGTGCTTGACAAGAGCTGAAGGCTGGCAACAGCAGCAGAGCCAACATCCTTCGGAGCCAGCATCCTGTTCTCTGTAAAGTGATCAGAGGAATGCGCACAGGGACCGGATTCTGGATTCCTGTAGCCCTGGAGAGAGTGCCACAGGGGCATATGTGTAAAATGGTGAAGGATGTTTAACACGGAAATGGCTGGCCCCTGGCGTTTAGGATTCAGGGGGATGAATTCCATTAGAAGGATGGAAATTAGACTTGAAGGTATTTATCCATTTGTGTAGCTGATCACAGAACTTCACTTCGGTTTGCTAGGTTCTTGATAGAGCCCTTGTTTATGGAGAATGATTGATCCATTCAGATCCGTTTTGTACTTTAAACCACCCCTCCAGGGCAGACGTAATCCTGGTTTTGGGAGATCAGATATCTTGTTATACTTTAGGTACCCCTTGTCGTGGATGAGATCCTGCAATGCAAGAGGAACACCTATGTTTTGCTGATGATTCATTCATATGGAAATCCCTTCTGGAAGTTTCCCGTGGCATAAGCCTCTCTTTGGTCATTATAACACTCAATTGAAATTTTAAATCCTAATGTTCTTCATTGTTCATCCTCCTGTACCGTGGAGAAGGTAATTGGCTGCGAACTATTCCCTCATTACTTTTGGCAGATTAGGAGAATTCCTTCGAACCAGCCGTAGGTGAGCGCAGAAATTCCCAGACAGAGTTAATAAGCTGTTCTCCTCCTGTGTGTTCTCTCTCCCCATTTGGATCCTGCTGCTGGTGGCGCCAGCATTGGCAGCAGAAAGAAATATGATGTTTGGCTAATGGCTTCAGAAGGGGAGGGAAGGACTCTGGGTCACCTGTGGCAAAACCTATTTTGAGCTGAGCCAAAGGAGATTAATGCTGTCAGTTACTTGATTAGCATTGCCACTTGCTTGGCTCTCAGCTTCGAAATGTATTAATTCTGAGAGCACAGCTTGCTTGGCGTTGTCTTGTTCACGTTTGCAACTCACCTTGTAAAGTCACGCGGCGGTGGGCTGACTGGAGGGAGAGGCTGAGACACCCGCAAAACTGCTCTTGTCTTCGGTTGGCTGTTATGACAAGGGCTTTCAAAATCAGGCTAAATTGCTTAAGCTTGAGCCTGCAAAGTAATTGGAACTTTGTGTCTCAAGTTAAACCTCTTTTTAGCAAAGCGTTCTAGAGCGAGCATCTTAAAATCTATTCAGATGTGTACATGCATTTATTCATGTGGGCGTCAGGGAATTTCTTGCTAAGATAACCTTCCTAAGCACATCATTGTGGTGTGAATTGGTAATGTGTTCCTAGAGTCAGAAGTCATCTGTGCGTGAGCTTTCAAGGGCTCACTGTACCGCCTCCTTCGGCTGGGAATCATCTGAGTTCAGATGTTCTGCAGGTCAAAGTGTGACTTAGAACACCAACTTAAACATTTTCCATCCCATTTGCCAATAGACCAAAAGTAGTTCTGCCTATAAATTCTCTCTTTCTAGTTCTGCAGACTCACTGTTCTTCTTGTGGGAGACTGAAAGCCTGGTAGGTTCCTGAGCTTTGTAGCTGGGTGACTTCAACGCAATCCCATCTCCGGCAATGGTTTTTTAAATACAGATAGCATTGTGGGTGAATTGGAGTAAAACACATTTGAGGTCCTTGAATCATAAAATCTGAATTTTAGAAACCTTTTGACATATAATACCAACTTTCCATTTAGAAGGTTTCTTGTTGTTGTTTAGTTGCTAAGTCTTGTCTGACTCTTTGTAACCCTGTGGACTGCAACATGCCAGGCTTCCCTGTCCTTTTCCATCTCCTGGAGTTTGCGCAGATTCATGTCCATTGAGTAGGTGATGCTATCTAATCATCTCATCCTCTGTTGTCCCCTTCTCCTGCCCTCAATCTTTCCCAGCATCAAGGTCTTTTCCAGTCAGCTGACTTCGCATCAGGTGGCTGAAGTATTTGAGTTTCATGGTTATGCCAGTTTTATACTCAACCATGTGTATTCTGAAATTCATCAGATTTGTTGTTTAATAATCCTGCCCAGTAGAGCCCAGGGAAGTATGGGCTTCCCTGGTAACTCAGTTGATAAAGAATCTGCCTGCAGTACTGGAGATCTGGTTTCAAAACCTGGGTTGGGAAGATCCCCTGGAGAAGGGAAAGGCTACCCACTCCAGTATTCTGGCCTAGAGAATTCCCTGGACTGTATAGTCCATAGGGTCACAAAGAGTCAGACACGACTTAGTGACTTTCACTCTCACCCAGTATATAGGAAAATTGTTTTGTGATTGTCCTAATGTGAGTTTCTCTGATGACTTTTGAAGTTAAACAGACTTTTCCAGTAAACACATGTTATTGGCTTTTTGCTCTTTCTTCTATTTCTGCTCTAAATTGTCTGTCAATGTATTTTGCAGTTCCTCTGTTCATTCTCTCTTCTTCATTACAATGAAATAATCATATGAATGATAAAGACATAATGCTTTCTTAAAGTTATAACAATGTAGCCATGGCTCTTTAAAAAAAATGCTGGGTCCAAACCATGTTGTATGACCCTGGTGTCTCAAGGAATCCCATCTATCCAAACCTAGCCTTCTCCTTGTAAGTTTTCTTCTCTGATCCTATTTTTCTCTTTGTTTGTCACAGGTAGTTTCATGGGTGATTCTCTTTCTCTTGCTTTTTTTCTTGTTTGGCTGTCTTAACAAACTCTCTGATATTTCCCGTTAAACCACACATGCCTGGCCATTTCAGGTGGCACCAGTTGCAAGGAACTTGCCTGCCAGTGCAGGAGATGCGAGAGATGCCGGTTGGATCCCTAGACTGGGAAGATCCCCTGGAGGAGGAAACGGCAACCCACTCCAGCATTCCTGCCTGGAGAATCCCATGGACAGAGGAGCCTGGCGGGCAGTAGTTCGTGGGGCTGCAAGGAGTCAGGCATGAGTGAGCTTGAGCACACGCACACAGACGAAGAGACTCTTCCTCTCCTGGCCTTTAGTATCAATAGATTAGGGTGGTCCAGGCTGCAGTTCTCTTTCCTTCCTGGTCTAGATCTCCCACCTCTCAGGCAGCCCCCACTCCCCATGTCAGACTGTGTCGGTGTCATGGGGTGGATGGATGTCTGTTCCTTCAAGTCTGAGCAGGAGGGTGTGGGCGTTGAGAAGCATCATTTCTTCACTGGTGCAGTAACTATTCCTTGAGGGACTGCCACACCCAGGCCCTGTTCTCCAGGCTACAGAGACGGCTAGGCCCTTGGAGCCAGGGTGTGGAGGAGTGCTGTGGCTCCCTGTGGAAGGGTCAGGGACAGCTCCACGAGAAGAGGCGGCCGGAGGAGATGGGGGAGACAGCCACGTGGATATTTGGGAGTGAATGTTTGACACGGAGAGAGGAACAGGTGCCGAAACTCTGAGTGGGAACAGGCAGGGGATGAAGAAGAGTGAGGGATGAGCTTGGAGTGGTACCCGGGGAACCAGACCATGGGAAGCCTTGTTGGACACTGGATGGACTTTGACCTTTGCTCTGGGTGAGATAGGGCATCAATCGAGGATGAGAAAGGGGGATGTGATTTCACCTGGTTTGGAAAGGCATGGCTTGGACTCGTGCTGAAAATGGATTGCTGGGGAGGAGAGGAAGTGAGTGGGAAAGCAGGGAGACCAGGTTAGGAGGCTGCTGCACTAATCCAGGCCAGGGATGATGGAGGCTGGGACAGGAGAGAGTGGATTAGACCGGAAATAACCATCATCTTAAATTTACTTATATCTATCTATATAAATACCTAAATATCTAATATTTTAGATATTTACCTAAATATCTATTTTTAAAAATATCTATTCCTTCTATCAAAATATCTATTTGTTTCTTTATGTCTATTCTATCTCCCTANAGGGATGATGGAGGCTGGGACAGGAGAGAGTGGATTAGACCGGAAATAACCATCATCTTAAATTTACTTATATCTATCTAAATAAATACCTAAATATCTAATATTTTAGATATTTACCTAAATATCTAATATTTTAGATATTTACCTAAATATCTATTTTAAAAAATATCTATTCCTTCTATCAAAATATCTATTTGTTTCTTTATGTCTATTCTATCTCCCTACATATCTATTGTCTGTCTACATATCTATAGAATACCTAGCAGAGTGACACCAGGTCTCTTTTGTTACTATTTTCCCAGCCTATCTTCTCATATCCTTTTTCTTTGACCATCCATGTGTCCTTTCATTACATATGTGCCTTTTGTAAACTATACTCAGTTGGGCATTTTAGTCCAATCTGAACATCTTTGTCTTTAAACTCGAACAATTAATCCATTTACTTTTTTGTCATAACATACATTTGGATTAATAGGTACTGTGAGTTTTTACTCTTGTTATTGGTTTTTAAAATTTCTGCCTTCTTTTTCCATATCCTCACTAATAGTTTTGAAGTTCTACACTCTTCTTCGATTCTTTTACTGTCTGTCTTTGAAATTTTGATTTGCACATTGAAGTCAATTTTTCTGGCTCCTTCTTTTCCTTTTTTCAGCTTATAAGAAGTCTTTTTTTTTTTTTCTCTTTCATTAGTACATTTAAAGATGTTTTTCTGTTCATTCAGAATTTGTAGTTATGCCAGTGAGAAAGTTGACCAGGGTATCCAGTCTTTTACACCGGCCAAAATGGATGTTCTGGATGGGTTTTATTTTCTATTTAAAATATAATTTTCATTATTGCAAAGGCTGCAAATGAATATCCTAAGAAGTTAGAAAACACAGAGAAATAAGAATAAGCAAACAAAAACAACTTATTCCTGTCATTCAGAGGGGATCATTTTTAATACCTTAGGCTATGCTGTTCTCTGTGTGCGTGTATGATCTGATGCATGTTTTCGTATGCCTTTTAAAGCCCAAATAAGATCATATTACTCACACTAAGTGTCAGGAGCAAGGTGCTTTTCCAGTTAGTACCATCACCTTTCCATGACCATACATTTTGATTTTATGCCATACATAGGCCCTATTCTGATTTTTCCACTTGTGCTCAAATGTCCAGTTAAGTTGGTTTGTTCAGTCTCAGCCCCAACCCAGGACCACTCACCAAACCTGGTCGTTGAATCCTTGAGTCTTCTTCACTCAGACACAACTTCCCTCTTTGAATCCACAACCTTGATTTGCTAAGCCAGCTGAGCATCTTTTCTGCCGGCTGTCCACTTACTGGATTTGTCAGGGGTGTCTCTCATGATGTCATTGGACTTGATCTCTCTTCCCTCTATTTCCTATAAACTAAAAGTTAGTTTTATGGGATTGATAGATCCAGTTCATACATTTTTTATTAAAAACCATCATAGGTGATGTTGTGACCTCATTTTACATTGAGATACATGATGTCTTATGACACCATTAGTGAGTTTGACCAGTAGATTACAATGATAATGGCTTGATTCCCCCATGGTAAAATTATTGATAATTATTGGTTAAATTATTTCTCCATGACATGAGAAATTAATCTCTGTGTTACTATTGATACTTGGGCATCTTGTGAACATCCAGTTTCCATCAGTCATAGCCAATCGTTTTCAAATCATTTGAATATCCTTGCCTGGGCCAATGACTTTATAAAAGTTTGCAGAATGCTGATTTTTGAATTCTATTATTCCTTCTCATTATTATCTGATATTCTTCTGTAAAGCAGAGCTTTCTTTCATCAACCAGATAATTGATTTCTCTGAAATGCTATTTTTACTGGAAAGGCTTGATAAATGCTTAATTCTCTCATTTTAATTACCAACTTCAAAATGAGTTACAGCAGACTGTGACATAAGAAATTTTTCTTGATCTCCCTCCTTTTTATTATCACTGTGGACTCACCTAATTTCACTGATTCATTGTGTTTCAATCCACTGTTATTGAGATTATTTTTTTTGTTGCTCAAATTATCACAAATTTGGATAGTGGGAACTCCTATGTCAAGTCAATGCTCAAAACTAGGAAGTACAGTCTGCATTTCATCAAAACTAAGGCTTTATTCATTGTATATTGCAGCATTATTTTATGTAACATTGAAAAATTAGGTTACAACCAATAGTAGAATTGTCATTAATTATAAGATAAATCCTGATTTCAGAGATTAAAAGGTGAATCTTAGATTCAGTGCAACATCCTATTTTAAAATTTACAGAATGGAAGCTATAGTTAATAACTGTTGTTCAGTCACTAAGTCGTATTTGATTCTTTGAGACCCCATGGACTGCAGCATGCCAGGCTTCACTGTCCTTCACTAACTCCCAGAGCTTACTCAAACTCATGTCCATTGAGTTGGTGATGCCATCAGACTATCTCATCCTCTGTCATCCCCTTCTCCTCCTGCCTTCAATCTTTCCCAGCATCAGGGTCTTTTCCAATGAGTCAGTTCTTTTTATCAGGTGGCCAAAGTATTGTAGCTTCAACTTCTGCATCAGTCCTTCCAATGGAGATTCAGGACTAATTTCTTTTAATTGACTAGTTGTATCTCCTTGCAGTCCAAGGGACTCTCAAGTGTATTCTCCAATACCACAGTTCAAAAGCATAAATTCTTTGGTGCTTGGTTTTCTTTATAGTCCAACTCTCACATCCATACATGACTACTGGAAAAACCATAGCTTTGGCTAGACAGATGTTTGTTGGCAAAGTAATGTCTCTGCTTTTTAATATGCTGTCTAGGTTGGTCATAGCTTTTCTTCCAAGGAGCAAGCATCTTTTAATTTCATGGCTGCAGTCACCATCTGCACTGATTTTGGAGCCCCCCAAAATAAAATTTGTCACTGTTTTCATTGTTTCCCCATCTACTTGCCATGAAGTGATGGGACTGGATGCCATGATCTTAGCTTTCTGAATGCTGAGCTTTAAGTCAACTTTTTCACTCTCCTCTTTCACTTTCATCAAGAGGCTCTTTAGTTCCTCTTCACTTTCTGCCAGAAGGGTGGTGTCATCTGCATATCTGAGGTTATTGATATTTTTCCTGACAATCTTGGTTCCAGCTTGTGCTTCATCCAACCCAGTGTTTCTCATAATGTATTCTGCATGTAAGTTAAATAAGCAGGATGACAATATACAGCCTTGATGTACTCCTTTTCCTATTTGGAACCAGTCTGTTGTTCCACGTGAGTTCTAACTGTTGCTTCCTGACTGCATACAGGTTTCTCAGGAGGCAGGTCAGGTGGTCTGGTATTCCCATCTCTTTCAGAATGTTGCACAGTTTATTGTGATCCACACAGTCAAAGGTTTTGGCATAGTCAATAACAGAAATAGATATTTTCTTGGAACTCTCTTGCTTTTTCAATAATCCAACAGATGTTGGCAGTGTGATCTCTATTTCCTCTGCCTTTTCTAAATCCAGCTTGAACATTTGAAAGTTCACGGTTCACATACTGTTGAAACCTTGCTTAGAGAATTTTGAGCATTACTTTGCTACCGTATGAGATGAGTGCAATTGTGCGGTAGTCTGAACATTCTCTGGCATTGCCTTTCTTTGGGATTGGAATGAAAACTGACCTTTTCCAGTCCTGTGGCCACTGCTGAGTTTTCCAAATTTGCTGGCNCACGAGATTTGGAGGGACTTCAGGGCAGGAATCACATCTCCTAAGTCCTGGATTTTAGATAGTGGAGGCCAGGTAAGGGAAGGATGAGCATCTGGGGTCTCTTGCCATGGGGGCAGGTTCTTTGAACCCAGGGGTGTAAGAATAAACCCAGGTAGAAAATATTAAACACAATATTTCTATTTATTCCTCTTGGAAATGGTAAATTTTTTTCTGGGTATAAGGTATATCATATACATATCATGTACATAGTTTGTAAATGTATAAATTTAACTGGATGTGTATAAACATATTCAACACATATTGAGAGTTCAATTTTCAAAAAATCTTAAAAGATAAACTGTGAGATCAAAAATCATTGGTGACTATTGGTTTAGATTGTTATTTCCCAATTTTTGGGAAAAATAACCCACCACAAGGATTGGGGGTCACATGGCGATGCTGCAAGCAAGTGGGTGGACGTGTACCAACTGGGAGAAAACTTGGAGCAAATGGTATTTACTTAGGATCGTGCAATGATTTCTGATGCTGCAATTCTGTTCTCATTCATTAAAAATGCTTGTCGAATGGTAAAGAGGTCCAAAAGGTAGGGGACAAACGTATGTCTAGCTGCTTCATTTTGCTGTACAGTAGAAAATAACGTAGCACTGTAAAGCAACTATACTCCAATAAAAATTAATTTTAAAAGGTGCTTGTCTCACTCTGAACCCCCTACATTGACTTCAACCCCTGCATTGAGGGCCATACCCCGCAGTTCAGNTTCATTTTGCTGTACAGTAGAAAATAACGTAGCACTGTAAAGCAACTATACTCCAATAAAAATTAATTTTAAAAGGTGCTTGTCTCACTCTGAACCCCCTACATTGACTTCAATCCCTGCATTGAGGGCCATACCCCGCAGTTCAGGACCTGCTGGAATGGGTAGGGAGGGAGAAGCTTGGAGGGGGTCAGATTGGGAGCCTTGCGTTGTGTCTCCTAGTGAAGAGTCTGTAAAAATGCAGCTTCCCCAGGAGCTCGGTTCTGGGATGCCCTGGACTCTGAGACNACTGTAAAGCAACTATACTCCAATAAAAATTAATTTTAAAAGGTGCTTGTCTCACTCTGAACCCCCTACATTGACTTCAACCCCTGCATTGAGGGCCATACCCCGCAGTTCAGGACCCGCTGGAATGGGTAGGGAGGGAGAAGCTTGGAGGGGGTCGGATTGGGAGCCTTGCGTTGTGTCTCCTAGTGAAGAGTCTGTAAAAATGCAGCTTCCCCAGGAGCTCGGTCCTGGGATGCCCTGGACTCTGAGACCATGGAGGAAAATGCTTGATGCTTTGTGTGGACGGTGAGGGATGAGCCCCTAGAAACGTGTGGAGGACAGCTGGAAGGTCAATATTTTCTAGAAGGAAAGCTTGCTAAGAAGGCCTGGACCGGACCGTGCTGAATCTTGAACATCAGGTGAAGGATTTTTGGAAGAGATGGAGGTGGTCCTTCATCAACACTAATAAGTCGTATCAGCCTTTCCACTGTCAGTCACTTGAGAAGTCTTACCACAAATTCTTGCCGGGTGAATCTGCAGGCCTTGACTAACTCCATTTCAAGCATATGCAGTGGGGACGTGGGTCTGTCTTGCTTCACCCCTGTTTTGGAGTTACAGTGGGGGAGGAACCAGAACTTCCCGGTTCCTGTGGGGAGTGATTCCACAGAAATGAATTTGCCGCCCAACAGACCCAAGCCCATGGGACTGGGCAGGAAGGCTGTGGGCACTTGCTTATTTTGCACTTTGACCTTTCTCCTCCAGCCAGGGATGGGTGGCAGCAGGAAAGTGTAAATGTTTGTCGCTCAGTTGTGTCTGACTCTTTGCTATCCTTCAGACCGTGGCCCACCAGGCTCCTCTCCCCACAGGATTCTCCAGGCAAGAATACTGGAGTGGGTAGCTGTTTCCTTCTCTAGGGAATCTTCCTGACCCAGGGATTGAACCTGGGTCTCCCGCATTGTAGGCAGATTCTTTACCGTCTGAGAATGGAGTCTCAAGTCTGTGTGAGGTTAACTCCTGGGCATGGCCTATTTCTGCTGCCTTATCTATGATTCTTTCTACTTTTTAAAGATTTTTTTGAAGATTTTTAAAGTCTTTATTGAATCTATTACAGTGTTGCTTCTGCTTATGTTTTGGTTGTTTTGGCCTAGAGGCATGTAGAATCTTAGCTCCCCGACCAGGGATTGAACCTGCTTCCCCTGCATTGGAAGGCAAAGTCTTAACCACTGGACCACCAGAGAAGTCCCTCCTGTTCTTTGGCTCCTCTGGTGGCTCAGCTGGTAAAGAATCTGCCTGCAGCGCAGGAGACCCTGATTTGATTCCTGGGTTGGGAAGATCTGCTGGAGAAGGAATAGGCTGCCCATTCCAGTGTTCTTGCCTGGAGAATTCCATGGACACAGCTACAGTCCATGGGGTTGCAAAGAGTTGGACGCCACTGAGCAACTTTCACAAGACAAGTGATTGCAATAAAATGGCAGAAATAGAAGTTTCCTCACAAGATTTCTAACAGCCCCCAAAAGCCTACTCTACTTTTAAACCATCCTGGGTTGGGCTATTGTTTTATTTGATGGGAAATAAAGCTTAGGTGCTAAGACATCCTCCCACCCACACCTCAAAGCAGTAATGTGAAAATATTATTCCATTTTGGACTTCACCAGAGATATACACTTAAAGCAGACTTAAAATCATTGTGTAGTAATAACTTGCATGGCAAACCAGGTGTGATCTTGAGGCTTTCCAAAATGAAAGGCTTGACGTTGAAAATTGGATCCTATTGATAACCTGTCTGACAAGGCTGGTGGGGAGGTGTTTGAATGGGTTCTTAATGCTCCAGTTTTCATTAACTAGTCACTGTGGCAGGAGTTTATTAAATTGCAAATCGGAGACGATTAAAAGTGCTGGCTGTGATCCAATTAATGTATTCACTTTTAATAGTGGGGCCCCAGGCTAGGAAAGGACACCAGCTCGAAAGGCACGTGTGAGTTCTGTCTGGGCTCCAGTGCCTGCGTTGTGAGGTTAACCTGGCACCTTGATGATGCTGTTTAGTCACTCAGTCGTGTCCAATTCTTTGTGACCCCATGGACTGCAGCTCACCAGGCTCCTCTGTCCACAGACTTCTCCAGGCAAGAATACTGGAGCAGGTTGCCCTTTCTCCTCCGATCTTCCCTACCTAGGGATCGAACTCGTGCCTCCTTCATTGGCAGGTGGGTTCCTTACCACTAAGCTGCCAGGGAAGCCCTCACCTGGCTCCTCAGTGCTCTGCTTGGTACTAAGGGTGCTTGGCCAGTGCCCTTGGATTCATCTTTGATAACTTCTCAGAGGAAGGCAGGGGAGACAGTGGGAGTTTTGCTCTTTTTGTGGTCCTAAGGATTTCTGCCATCCCCAGGGTGGAGAGTTTCTTGCCAGTTGACCTTCTGATTAGCTAGGGGAGGTCTAAAGTGTAGTTGGTATTGATTGGCTTTGACTTTCGAGAAATAAGACAAAGGTGCTTTCTGCTGATGGCGAAAACTAATTACAACACAGAACCGCTGGGCTTTCAGCATCTTAAACAAAGCAATGCCCTAAGGTCTCATAGGAAATCAAATGGAATCTAAGAGCAGACGGAGAAATCAACGTGGGGAGAGGTCCTTTTCGTGCCCTGTTCTTCTTTGACGTCTGATGTGAGAACGCTGTCGCAAGACTGATGTATTCTTTGTAATGATCTTACTTTGGTGACACAGGATAAGTGAGGCAACTGTGTTCATGCCCAAGGCACCTTCAGGTGAGTCTTGGTGTTTCTAAGCATCCCCCAGTCACATCAGATTGGACTCTGCATTAATGAGAAAGCTGTGCTTGCCTTCCTATTTCCTGCAGAAATGGCGAAGATTACTTACCTCCCTGTGGCAGAGCTGAAATGGAATCCGGTTCCCAATGGACAGCTCTGATCCCTGTCAACCTTCTTCTTTGCTTCCAATCCCAATGCCCCTTTGAAGGTCCCCCTCTGTCTTCTGGGTCCATTCTGGCTTTGGCTGACAGCTTGCTTGCTCACTTAGAAGAGGTGGCGCAGGGGACCTGAGGGGTGCCATCTGTTCCAGCTTCTCAGCTTGCCCCCAGAGTCTGCGTCCATCTCCTTGTTTGGCTGAGATGAACATGCCCAGTGGAAGAACTCCTCCTCCCATCGTTCTGCTGGTTTGCACCAGGACGCCCTGGCTGTTTCCTGCCAACCTGTGCTTTCTAACTTCAGGTTGTGATCTGCCTTGCTACAAAGTCAAGGGACATGCAGATGCCCCAGGAACTGATGAATTTCCCAGAAAACTCCACGTTCCATCAGCCTTGTTGGCAACACTGCGCTGATCCTGCCCACCAGCTGTGAAGGGACCTTCATCATGTTCTTGAGGTCAATTTCCCACATGCACCCCAGTCTCACCCACCAGCCCTGGCTTTGCTCTCTAGGCCTCAATGTTCGCTATGATAGCACACTTGTGAACCCTAGTCTCCCAAGCCGGACACCCTGCTTTGCTCTTGGAATCCATTCTAGATTCTGAAACTTCTCCTTGGTTCTGGGAAATGAGTGCCCCTCTTCTCTGATTCTAGCAGATTCCCCTCCATCTCTCCAGACTGACTTCCAGTGTGGCGAGCAAGACAGTTCCCTCCCAGAGATGTACATGTCTGAATCCTAGGAAATTGTAAATATGTCAGGTCACATGGAAAAGGGAAATTCTGGTTTCAGATGGAATGAAGCTTGCTAGCAGCAATCAACCTGATCCTTGAGCTGATCCGGGATTGACTGGGTGATCCCAATGACATCCTGCTGCTGCTGCCGCCTGCTAAGTCGCTTCAGTCGTGTCTGACTCTGTGTGACCCCATTGACGGCAGCCCACTAGGCTCCCCTATCCCTGGGATTCTCCAGGCAAGAACACTGGATTCCTTCTCCAGTGCATGAAAGTGAAAAGTGAAAGTGAAGTTGCTCAGTCGTGTCTGACTCTTAGCGACCCCACAGACTGTAGCCCACCAGGCTCCTCTGTCCATGGGGTTTTCCAGGCAAGAATACTGGAGTGGGGTGCCATTGCTAAGTGTCCTTAAAAGTGGGAGTGGATGCAGAAGAGGAGATCAGAGGGATGCTATGTGAGAGGGCTGGACCTGCTATTGGTGGCTGGCTTTGAGGATGAAGGAAGGGGTTACAGGTCAAGAAGGGCAGGTGGCCTACAGAACCTGGAAAAGAGGAGGAATGAGCTTTCTCTTTAGAGCCTCCAGAAAGGACTGCAGCCCTACTAACACCTTGATTTGATTCAGGAAGACCCAGTCTAGACTCATTTATGACCTTCAGAATTGTGAGTAAATAGGTACTTGTCAATTGCAACTATATTAAATTAATTGTAAATCTGTGTTGTTTTAAGCCCCTGTGCTGTGCTTAGTTGCTCAGTCATGTCCAACTCTCTGTGACCCAATGGACTGCAGCCCACCAGGCTGCTCTGTCGGTGGGGACTCTCCAGTAAAGGATGCTGGAGTGTGTTGCCATGCTCTCCTCCAGGGACTCTTCCTAAATCAGGGATCGAACTGAGGTCTCCTGCATTGCAGGCAGATTCTTTACCAGTTGAGGCACCAGGGAAGCTAACTTGTCATAGCAGCAACAGCAAACTCATACACTTTTTCTCACTGCCCAGCTCCCTGGTCCAGCAACTTCTGCACCTCCCTACTCTGACCACATGCCTGGATCATGCCTGTGACTCTCACTGTACCAGCTCATCCTCACCTACCTTGGCGAGCACTCAGCTGAGAGCCTGGCACGTTCCAGGTACTGTGTGTGTAATTCACTCACCATCTCATTTAACCTGCTTCATGTTGATACCAGTGTCTCCCTCAGTTGTGAGCTGGTCTGAGCCAATCTGGGTGAATATGGGGAGGCCCTGGAGGTTTGAAGCAGGTGAGCAGAAGGGAGGCAGGTATTGTCCCTTTTTCCTTTTTCCAGGCTGCTAGCCTTACTTGCAACTAAGGTTCTCACNGAAGATCTGCTGGAGAAGGAATAGGCTGCCCATTCCAGTGTTCTTGCCTGGAGAATTCCATGGACACAGCTACAGTCCATGGGGTTGCAAAGAGTTGGACGCCACTGAGCAACTTTCACAAGACAAGTGATTGCAATAAAATGGCAGAAATAGAAGTTTCCTCACAAGATTTCTAACAGCCCCCAAAAGCCTACTCTACTTTTAAACCATCCTGGGTTGGGCTATTGTTTTATTTGATGGGAAATAAAGCTTAGGTGCTAAGACATCCTCCCACCCACACCTCAAAGCAGTAATGTGAAAATATTATTCCATTTTGGACTTCACCAGAGATATACACTTAAAGCAGACTTAAAATCATTGTGTAGTAATAACTTGCATGGCAAACCAGGTGTGATCTTGAGGCTTTCCAAAATGAAAGGCTTGACGTTGAAAATTGGATCCTATTGATAACCTGTCTGACAAGGCTGGTGGGGAGGTGTTTGAATGGGTTCTTAATGCTCCAGTTTTCATTAACTAGTCACTGTGGCAGGAGTTTATTAAATTGCAAATCGGAGACGATTAAAAGTGCTGGCTGTGATCCAATTAATGTATTCACTTTTAATAGTGGGGCCCCAGGCTAGGAAAGGACACCAGCTCGAAAGGCACGTGTGAGTTCTGTCTGGGCTCCAGTGCCTGCGTTGTGAGGTTAACCTGGCACCTTGATGATGCTGTTTAGTCACTCAGTCGTGTCCAATTCTTTGTGACCCCATGGACTGCAGCTCACCAGGCTCCTCTGTCCACAGACTTCTCCAGGCAAGAATACTGGAGCAGGTTGCCCTTTCTCCTCCGATCTTCCCTACCTAGGGATCGAACTCGTGCCTCCTTCATTGGCAGGTGGGTTCCTTACCACTAAGCCGCCAGGGAAGCCCTCACCTGGCTCCTCAGTGCTCTGCTTGGTACTAAGGGTGCTTGGCCAGTGCCCTTGGATTCATCTTTGATAACTTCTCAGAGGAAGGCAGGGGAGACAGTGGGAGTTTTGCTCTTTTTGTGGTCCTAAGGATTTCTGCCATCCCCAGGGTGGAGAGTTTCTTGCCAGTTGACCTTCTGATTAGCTAGGGGAGGTTTAAAGTGTAGTTGGTATTGATTGGCTTTGACTTTCGAGAAATAAGACAAAGGTGCTTTCTGCTGATGGCGAAAACTAATTACAACACAGAACCGCTGGGCTTTCAGCATCTTAAACAAAGCAATGCCCTAAGGTCTCATAGGAAATCAAATGGAATCTAAGAGCAGACGGAGAAATCAACGTGGGGAGAGGTCCTTTTCGTGCCCTGTGCTTCTTTGACGTCTGATGTGAGAACGCTGTCGCAAGACTGATGTATTCTTTGTAATGATCTTACTTTGGTGACACAGGATAAGTGAGGCAACTGTGTTCATGCCCAAGGCACCTTCAGGTGAGTCTTGGTGTTTCTAAGCATCCCCCAGTCACATCAGATTGGACTCTGCATTAATGAGAAAGCTGTGCTTGCCTTCCTATTTCCTGCAGAAATGGCGAAGATTACTAACCTCCCTGTGGCAGAGCTGAAATGGAATCCGGTTCCCAATGGACAGCTCTGATCCCTGTCAACCTTCTTCTTTGCTTCCAATCCCAATGTCCCTTTGAAGGTCCTCCTCTGTCTTCTGGGTCCATTCTGGCTTTGGCTGACAGCTTGCTTGCTCACTTAGAAGAGGTGGCGCAGGGGACCTGAGGGGTGCCATCTGTTCCAGCTTCTCAGCTTGCCCCCGGGGTCTGCGTCCATCTCCTTGTTTGGCTGAGATGAACATGCCCAGTGGAAGAACTCCTCCTCCCATCGTTCTGCTGGTTTGCACCAGGACGCCCTGGCTGTTTCCTGCCAACCTGTGCTTTCTAACTTCAGGTTGTGATCTGCCTTGCTACAAAGTCAAGGGACATGCAGATGCCCCAGGAACTGATGAATTTCCCAGAAAACTCCACGTTCCATCAGCCTTGTTGGCAACACTGCGCTGATCCTGCCCACCAGCTGTGAAGGGACCTTCATCATGTTCTTGAGGTCAATTTCCCACATGCACCCCAGTCTCACCCACCAGCCCTGGCTTTGCTCTCTAGGCCTCAATGTTCGCTATGATAGCACACTTGTGAACCCTAGTCTCCCAAGCCGGACACCCTGCTTTGCTCTTGGAATCCATTCTAGATTCTGAAACTTCTCCTTGGTTCTGGGAAATGAGTGCCCCTCTTCTCTGATTCTAGCAGATTCCCCTCCATCTCTCCAGACTGACTTCCAGTGTGGCGAGCAAGACAGTTCCCTCCCAGAGATGTACATGTCTGAATCCTAGGAAATTGTAAATATGTCAGGTCACATGGAAAAGGGAAATTCTGGTTTCAGATGGAATGAAGCTTGCTANTTGCAATGCAGGGGATGTGGGTTCGATCCCTGGTCAGGGAACTAAGATCCCACATGCTGTGGAAATACTAAGCCCCAGCTACTTAGCCGTGTGCTCTGGAGCTTGTGTGCCACAACTGGAGTCTGTGCACCTCAACAGAAAGATCCTGCATGATGCAATGAAGATCCAGGGAGCCACAACAAGACCAACAAAACCAAATAGGTAAAGAAATACTAGAAAAGAAAATAAAAGGGCACACAACTTTAAAAAATGATGGGTGTTTCCCTGGGGGGATGCCATTCAACCCACTGTATCATCCGAACAAAACAGAGAACACCAGTGAGGAAGGGGCTGGGCAGATAGAGGCAAGTTTTAGTTTGAGAACGTGTTGAAGTGTCTGTGGGATGTCCAGATGGAGGTGTGTGGAAGGTAGGAGCTCAGAAGAGGGATTTGGGTATCATTATCTATGTTGGGTAAATGAAAGTAGTTAAGCTCTTTCAGCTTCCCTGGTAGCTCAGTTGATAAAGAATCTGCCTGCAGTGCAGGAAACCAGGTTCAATCCCTGGGCAGGGATGATCCTCTGGAGGAGGGAAAGGCTACCCACTCCAGTGTTCTTGCCTGGAGCATCCCATGGACAGAGGAGCTTGGCAGGCTACAGTCCATGGAATTGCAAAAAGTCGGACATGACTTAGTGACTAAACCATAAGCTCTTTAAAGGAGCACATGGGCCACAAGAAAAGCAATGACTAAGAGTGAATCCTTGAAGAATGACAGCAATTAAGGGGAAGGAGAAGAGTGAGTCCACCAAGGAGTGGTCACAGGGGTAGGAGGAAGCCAGGAGCATNTTTAAAGGAGCACATGGGCCACAAGAAAAGCAATGACTAAGAGTGAATCCTTGAAGAATGACAGCAATTAAGGGGAAGGAGAAGAGTGAGTCCACCAAGGAGTGGTCACAGGGGTAGGAGGAAGCCAGGAGCATGTCCTGCTTTTGGGACAAGGCAATAGAGAGTTCCAAGGAGAGTCATTAATGTCAGGTATACGTTGGGGGGGGGGGTGTCGCTGACCAAGGCAGCTTCTGAGTCCTAAGGAACCCAGGTCACCAAGCCTGCGAGAACGTGAATCAAAGAGAGGTTTGCCCTTTTTCCTCTTGGCTGCTGCCCCTGACCTTGGATGTAGGGGTAGCTCCTCTTGGCCATGCTCCTGTGCTGTTGAGATGGAAATACCAGACCACCTGACCTGCCTCTTGAGAAACCTATATGCAGATCAGAAAGTGACAGTTAGAACTGGACATGGAACAACAGACTGGTTCCAAATAGGAAAAAGAGTACATCAAGGCTGTATACTGTCACCTTGCTTATTTAACTTATATGCAGAATACATCATGAGAAATGCTGGGCTGGAGGAAGCACAAGCTGGAATCAAGATTGCCGAGAGAAATATCAATAACCTCAGATACGCAGATGACACCACCCTTATGTCAGAAAGTGAAGAAGAACTAAAACACCTCTTGATGAAAGTGACAGAGGAGAATGAAAAAGTTGGCTTAAAGCTCAACATTCAGAAAAATAAGATCAGGGCATCCAGTCCCATCACTTCATGCGAAATAGATGGGGAAACAGTGGAAACAGTGTAAGACTTCATTTTTCTGGGCTCCAAAATCAGTGCAGACGGTGACTGCAGCCATGAAATTAAAAGATGCTTACTCCTTGGAAGGAAAGTTATGACCAACCTAGACAGCATATTTAACAGCAGAGACATCACTTTGTCAACAAAGGTCCGTCTAGTCAAGCCTATAGTTTTTCCTGTGGTCATGTATGGATGTGAGAGTTGGACTATAAGGAAAGGTGAGTGCTGAAGAATTGATGCTTTTGAACTGTGGTGTTGGAGAAGACTCTTGAGAGTCCCTTGGACTGCAAGGAGATGCAACTAGTCCATCCTAAAGGAGATCAGTCCTGAATGTTCATTGGAAGGACTGATGTTGAAGCTGAAGCTCCAATACTTTGGCCACCTGATGCTAAGAGCTGACTCATTGGAAAAGACCCTGATGCTGGGAAAGATTGAGGGCAGGAGGAGAAGGGGAGGACAGAAGATGAGATGGCTGGATGGCATCACCGACTCAATGGACATGGGTTTGGGTGGACTCTGGGAGTTGGTGATGGACAGGGAGGCCTGGCATGCTGTGGTTAATCGGGTCACAAAGAGTCAGACACGACTGAGTGACTGAACTGATACTGATACTGCCCCTTTTCCCTGCCTTGTCTGAATAGGTGGTGAGTTTGTTTCTATGATGACAGTTGTTATGGGCAACATGGTGGACATGACTAGGCATGACTCAGCTGTGAGTAGGGTGCTCTGAATTCTAGCTGAAGCATTTGAATTTTAAGATGATTGCCTTGGTTGGGTAGGGAAAGACTCTGAATGGATCTGATTTCCCCTTACTTCTGGACCACTGCTCTGATTGTGAGAATGTTTCTCATAAAGTTCAAGGCGGTGGTCTGGTGTGCCCTAGTTGATCAGCTGTGGTTGGTTCATCCAGTCCAAAATTGACTGGCTGCATCCTAAGTGCTTTTGTGTTAAACTCCCTTTGAATTTGGTTTCCACACTCTTCAAGTTCATGGTACTTTCTCTTTCCCACTTTTGAAATAACCAGAAATCCTGATAATTGTGAAAAGTGAAAGCCACTCAGTTGTGTCTGACTCTTTGCAACTCCATGGACTATCCACTCCATGGAACTCTCCAGATCAGAATACTGGAGTGGGTAGCCATTCCCTTCTCCAGGGGATCTTCCCAACCCAGGGATTGAACCCAGGTCTCCCGCACTGCAGGCAGATGTTTACCAGCTGAGCCACCAGGGCAGCCCCAATTATGAAATATGGTTCAATATCAAAGGTCATCTAAAGCCTTTTTTTTAAAAAGTTGGCTTTATGTCTGAGTTTGATTCATCTGCACCTTAACTGGGCAGATTGAGTATTAGTATTAGTTGGAGTAGGCTGGGTTTTGCTGCAGTAAGAAACAACCCCAATGGCTCAGTGGAATAACACACATCTGTTCTCACTTGTACTCCATATCCAGCACAGTGGGTAGCTGGCTACCAATTCATTAGGGTCCCCAGGTGATGGAGGCTATGGCATCTTTTGGCTGTGCCATATGGAACACAGGGACTTCAGATGGCAGCAGCAGGGAGAGAGATGGCCTTTGCTACGTCAGTCAACCCACTAGCCAGGAGCTAGCCTTATCTTAGCTCCAGAATACAAAAGCTTGAGATGTGCAGTATTTCATTGGCCAGAGTGGGAAAAAAATGAGACATAGGTAGTGGCTAATGATGTCCACCAGACTTCCCAGGTGGCTCAGTGAGTAAAGAATCCATCTGCAATGCAGGAGACCTGGCTTCCACTCCTGGGTGGGGAAGATTCCCTGGAGGAGGGCATGACAACCCACTCCAGTATTCTTGCCTGGACAATCCCATGGACAGAGGAGTTTGGTGGGTTACAGTCCATAGAGTCATGAAGAGTTGGACACACATACACACACACACGCGTGTGCTACACACACACAGTGATGTCCACCAGGAATGGATGTAAAGAACATCAGTGACCTGCAAATTTCAGCACCAGCTAGTATTTAGAGAACTGTCTCTCTGGAGTGGAATACTTTCTGGCTATCCACAACATCACTGGTTTGCCAGAGAATCCTGCTCATGGGACTACCTAGTTTGGGGTATGTGAGTAAATGTTGGACAGTCCTATTCAGATTACCAAATGAGTCCATGCCACCTTCACAGAAGGTATGCCTAGGTAGCCATTTTATTTTCATTCAGTGACCCTATACCCTTGGACGTTGCTGACTGGTGCAAAGAGTGGCAACCCCATTGGCTGAGAAGTGACCAATCAGACTCTCTTTTTCATAAATGTATCTGGATGTCACAGAAGCTGTCATTGGGTCTGGAAACCTGTAAAGGGGGAATCCAAGATTCTACTTCTCAACACCGCCTGTCAGAAAGTCTGAGTACTTCTAGGAGGCTGAACCCTCCACCCGTCCCAGTCCCTGGACCCCTATCCTGGCAGGGGAGCTGGAGGGAGGCCTGACCGCCAAATGTCAGTCATGTTTCTGGCTTACTCTTGCTACATCAAGCAACACCCAGATGAAGACCTGGAGTTGCATTAGCCTCCTCTTTGTGATTTGGGTGGGAGTGTCCCTGGAACAGAGGGCAGAGCCAGGGGTGGCTCTTTGAAGGCTGAGTCAAGGCTGACGCAGGGAGGGATCCCAGTATGCGGTCTGTCATTTGTGATGAGGAAGGTGACTGGGGGCAGATGCCATATCTTAGGCAGCTCAGGCTGCTATAACAAAGCTGTTTTTCCATGTTAAAAAGTCAGCCTAGCAATCATGGGCATATTTCTTCCCTTTATGTATATTGGAAATATGTGCTAAGATATTGTTACGCTTATGGTCCATTAGTGATTGATCAAATATTCTTCATTAAAAATATTCTTTCCCTCCAAATTCTGTTGCATATGACAAAATGCTGTTTTTCCTTCCAAGGGAATAAAACTTTTAGCCAGTCAAGGACTTTTGTCACTGCTAGCGGTCCCATTCAAATGCACGGATGATTATAAACAGCCAAATTGCAGAGACCAGTTGGCAATACCTGACCAAGGCCCACCTGTTCTGGAACAGGGCTCCAGACTCAGTTCTCCATGCTCCCTCTTTGATCATCTCTTAGTTTCCCCCCACCTCCAATTATTATTCTGTTGGCTTCCTAGTTAATGGAAGAGACATGATTTAAAAAAATAACAACAACAGGAAGAAGCTATTAGAACTGTGACTGTGCTGATGGAGGGGCTGGCTGACTGAAATCCTGTGATCGGCTTCAACAGCATTAACTTCTAGCCCGAGAAGGGCCCCTTGAGGTGTCCTCGCCACACCGCTTGCAGGGGTTCATGTTGAGCTTTACCGCAGCGACTGATGTGATGTTGGCACGTTTATCAGTTTCCTCAAGTGTGAAATTTGGGGATTAGATTTGATTATCTAAGAGGATTCCAAGCCTCTTATTTCTAAACTTTTATTGATTCTTTACAATCTGGGGAAAGGAGAGAGAGGGAGAAGGAGAGAGAGATTGAGGAGTTTGCCTGACTTAACACAGCTGCTAAAAAGCAGGACCCCATCCTCAGAATTATAAACCCAGCATTCTTTCAACTTTCGAAGGTGTTAAATAGCTTGAGTAAACTTCGATCTCAGGCTTCTTTTCATTGTTATTCAAAACACAATTCAAATCAATATTTGTCAGCTATAAAGGGCAACAGGAGAAAAATGATTTCCTTAAAGGTCCCTGGATGAACAGCCCATGCCCTGACGAAGGCTCTAATTAGAGCACTCATGGGCTCCAATCTGCTAGGACCACATCTCTCACTCTCTTTTTATAGTGACCTTCATATTTATAATAGATATGTTTCCAATATTCTTATCTGAGTAGCATAACAATATGAGTTAACCCAGATGTTCCTGGAGAAGATGCTGAGATTTCATCACAGGCAATGAATCACGTACAGCTCGTTCTAAATGCTTTGGTGATTCTGAGGGAAACTGAGTTGCCGGGTGAGGTGGGGGGCAGTGGTTTGAGGGGATTAGAGCTTGCTGGCTGGGGTGATTTGAAGCAATTAGAGCAGGCTGGGCAGGAGCCATCAGGAGATCATTGGGGATGTGAATTTTGCTCCAGAAAATTTGGATTTCTCTGCACAGAAAGCCATACTCATTTGGAATTTGTGAATGTGTAGGGGAGGAAGATGGACTCAGTTTTGTTTATGTTGCCATTTTGGAGCACAGACTTGAAGGGTCACCAAGATTTTAGGGGTGATTCTCAACTTGTGTTTAGAGAGTCCCTGCATGGCCCCCTTCCAGACATGCCTCTTCTCACTAGGTGAAGCGTCTTTGAGAAAAAAGTACTGGCCACCTTTCCACCCTCCTCAGCTTCTCTGACCTTGGTGTCTGAGGCCTGGGATTCCCAGTCCCACAAGCGCTGAGCCCTCTCCTGGGCTCCTGGTGTTCTGCTTAGGTTTGCCCTTTGGGGAGGGGCCCACCCCCTGGTTCCAAAGGTGACTGACATTTGAGTGGTTTCAGGAGCAAGGGGGTGGTTGGAACTTGGTTGTTTGGGCAGGTGGGTCCACATACCCATAAAAAACTTTAAGAAGTGAAAGGAATTTTAAACTGGAACTTGGCCTTCCAGATCACTTGAAGGTATATTTGACAACATAGTAGGATAGAAAATAACTTATTTAAAATTTGCTGACTTGCTGAGTAATTTGTCACATTTAGACATCAGCCACTTAGGCCTCCAGTGCTGACCCTTAAAGGATAAAGGATCTTCAAATGAGTTGTCATGCTTTTTAAATTCCAGTTTGTGTGTAAACAATTGATGGGTCTCTCACAAGTATTCTCAGCTAGGCACTAGATTTGCTTCTTGAAGATCTCTCTGTCAATACATGTTTCATCAGCCTGTATAGTTTCTATCCAGACTTGAAAGTTGTGGGTGGTGGTTTAGTTGATAAGTCATGTCTGGCTCTTGTAACCCCGTGAACTGTAGCCCACCAGGCTCCTCTGTTCATGGGATTGTCCAGGCAAGAACACTGAAGTGGGCCACTATTCCCTTCTCCAGGGGATTTTCCTGATCCATCCTGCATTGCAGGCAGATTGTTTACCAACTGAGCCACCAGGGAAGCCCCACTTGAAAGTTAAACAGCCCCAAATAAAACAGACTGGATCTGCTCGGGCAGCCTATGTTCTCATCCTGCCCTGTTGGTGGAATATTGCCGGAATAAGTGTGTTATGCATCGGACTGGCTCCTCTGTCAGCTCCCTGTTCCCATTCTCCCCCTTTCTAGCTTCACTATAATTTTGTGGCAGGAGAAGGGGAATAAATGTAACAGCTGGCATTGACTATGGGCCAAGACTTGTTCTAAATGTTTAATGTATTTAGGGCACCAACATAGAATTTGTGTGGCTCAGGTCAAAAGGAAAATACTGGATCCCTTCTTAAAAAATAATTAGGAATTTCAAGAGGATGACAGTAGGTCTTAAACCTAGTGTGGACCCTTGTATGCATGGGGGGATGGTGATGGGAGGCCAGTGTGTCTGCTTAGGTCACAAGCCCATGAAACCCACCTGTTGTGTATTCATTTTTTAATACTCNGCTACACACACACAGTGATGTCCACCAGGAATGGATGTAAAGAACATCAGTGACCTGCAAATTTCAGCACCAGCTAGTATTTAGAGAACTGTCTCTCTGGAGTGGAATACTTTCTGGCTATCCACAACATCACTGGTTTGCCAGAGAATCCTGCTCATGGGACTACCTAGTTTGGGGTATGTGAGTAAATGTTGGACAGTCCTATTCAGATTACCAAATGAGTCCATGCCACCTTCACAGAAGGTATGCCTAGGTAGCCATTTTATTTTCATTCAGTGACCCTATACCCTTGGACGTTGCTGACTGGTGCAAAGAGTGGCAACCCCATTGGCTGAGAAGTGACCAATCAGACTCTCTTTTTCATAAATGTATCTGGATGTCACAGAAGCTGTCATTGGGTCTGGAAACCTGTAAAGGGGGAATCCAAGATTCTACTTCTCAACACCGCCTGTCAGAAAGTCTGAGTACTTCTAGGAGGCTGAACCCTCCACCCGTCCCAGTCCCTGGACCCCTATCCTGGCAGGGGAGCTGGAGGGAGGCCTGACCGCCAAATGTCAGTCATGTTTCTGGCTTACTCTTGCTACATCAAGCAACACCCAGATGAAGACCTGGAGTTGCATTAGCCTCCTCTTTGTGATTTGGGTGGGAGTGTCCCTGGAACAGAGGGCAGAGCCAGGGGTGGCTCTTTGAAGGCTGAGTCAAGGCTGACGCAGGGAGGGATCCCAGTATGCGGTCTGTCATTTGTGATGAGGAAGGTGACTGGGGGCAGATGCCATATCTTAGGCAGCTCAGGCTGCTATAACAAAGCTGTTTTTCCATGTTAAAAAGTCAGCCTAGCAATCATGGGCATATTTCTTCCCTTTATGTATATTGGAAATATGTGCTAAGATATTGTTACGCTTATGGTCCATTAGTGATTGATCAAATATTCTTCATTAAAAATATTCTTTCCCTCCAAATTCTGTTGCATATGACAAAATGCTGTTTTTCCTTCCAAGGGAATAAAACTTTTAGCCAGTCAAGGACTTTTGTCACTGCTAGCGGTCCCATTCAAATGCACGGATGATTATAAACAGCCAAATTGCAGAGACCAGTTGGCAATACCTGACCAAGGCCCACCTGTTCTGGAACAGGGCTCCAGACTCAGTTCTCCATGCTCCCTCTTTGATCATCTCTTAGTTTCCCCCCACCTCCAATTATTATTCTGTTGGCTTCCTAGTTAATGGAAGAGACATGATTTAAAAAAATAACAACAACAGGAAGAAGCTATTAGAACTGTGACTGTGCTGATGGAGGGGCTGGCTGACTGAAATCCTGTGATCGGCTTCAACAGCATTAACTTCTAGCCCGAGAAGGGCCCCTTGAGGTGTCCTCGCCACACCGCTTGCAGGGGTTCATGTTGAGCTTTACCGCAGCGACTGATGTGATGTTGGCATGTTTATCAGTTTCCTCAAGTGTGAAATTTGGGGATTAGATTTGATTATCTAAGAGGATTCCAAGCCTCTTATTTCTAAACTTTTATTGATTCTTTACAATCTGGGGAAAGGAGAGAGAGGGAGAAGGAGAGAGAGATTGAGGAGTTTGCCTGACTTAACACAGCTGCTAAAAAGCAGGACCCCATCCTCAGAATTATAAACCCAGCATTCTTTCAACTTTCGAAGGTGTTAAATAGCTTGAGTAAACTTCGATCTCAGGCTTCTTTTCATTGTTATTCAAAACACAATTCAAATCAATATTTGTCAGCTATAAAGGGCAACAGGAGAAAAATGATTTCCTTAAAGGTCCCTGGATGAACAGCCCATGCCCTGACGAAGGCTCTAATTAGAGCACTCATGGGCTCCAATCTGCTAGGACCACATCTCTCACTCTCTTTTTATAGTGACCTTCATATTTATAATAGATATGTTTCCAATATTCTTATCTGAGTAGCATAACAATATGAGTTAACCCAGATGTTCCTGGAGAAGATGCTGAGATTTCATCACAGGCAATGAATCACGTACAGCTCGTTCTAAATGCTTTGGTGATTCTGAGGGAAACTGAGTTGCCGGGTGAGGTGGGGGGCAGTGGTTTGAGGGGATTAGAGCTTGCTGGCTGGGGTGATTTGAAGCAATTAGAGCAGGCTGGGCAGGAGCCATCAGGAGATCATTGGGGATGTGAATTTTGCTCCAGAAAATTTGGATTTCTCTGCACAGAAAGCCATACTCATTTGGAATTTGTGAATGTGTAGGGGAGGAAGATGGACTCAGTTTTGTTTATGTTGCCATTTTGGAGCACAGACTTGAAGGGTCACCAAGATTTTAGGGGTGATTCTCAACTTGTGTTTAGAGGGTCCGTGCATGGCCCCCTTCCAGACATGCCTCTTCTCACTAGGTGAAGCGTCTTTGAGAAAAAAGTACTGGCCACCTTTCCACCCTCCTCAGCTTCTCTGACCTTGGTGTCTGAGGCCTGGGATTCCCAGTCCCACAAGCGCTGAGCCCTCTCCTGGGCTCCTGGTGTTCTGCTTAGGTTTGCCCTTTGGGGAGGGGCCCACCCCCTGGTTCCAAAGGTGACTGACATTTGAGTGGTTTCAGGAGCAAGGGGGTGGTTGGAGCTTGGTTGTTTGGGCAGGTGGGTCCACATACCCATAAAAAACTTTAAGAAGTGAAAGGAATTTTAAACTGGAACTTGGCCTTCCAGATCACTTGAAGGTATATTTGACAACATAGTAGGATAGAAAATAACTTATTTAAAATTTGCTGACTTGCTGAGTAATTTGTCACATTTAGACATCAGCCACTTAGGCCTCCAGTGCTGACCCTTAAAGGATAAAGGATCTTCAAATGAGTTGTCATGCTTTTTAAATTCCAGTTTGTGTGTAAACAATTGATGGGTCTCTCACAAGTATTCTCAGCTAGGCACTAGATTTGCTTCTTGAAGATCTCTCTGTCAATACATGTTTCATCAGCCTGTATAGTTTCTATCCAGACTTGAAAGTTGTGGGTGGTGGTTTAGTTGATAAGTCATGTCTGGCTCTTGTAACCCCGTGAACTGTAGCCCACCAGGCTCCTCTGTTCATGGGATTGTCCAGGCAAGAACACTGAAGTGGGCCACTATTCCCTTCTCCAGGGGATTTTCCTGATCCATCCTGCATTGCAGGCAGATTGTTTACCAACTGAGCCACCAGGGAAGCCCCACTTGAAAGTTAAACAGCCCCAAATAAAACAGACTGGATCTGCTCGGGCAGCCTATGTTCTCATCCTGCCCTGTTGGTGGAATATTGCCGGAATAAGTGTGTTATGCATCGGACTGGCTCCTCTGTCAGCTCCCTGTTCCCATTCTCCCCCTTTCTAGCTTCACTATAATTTTGTGGCAGGAGAAGGGGAATAAATGTAACAGCTGGCATTGACTATGGGCCAAGACTTGTTCTAAATGTTTAATGTATTTAGGGCACCAACATAGAATTTGTGTGGCTCAGGTCAAAAGGAAAATACTGGATCCCTTCTTAAAAAATAATTAGGAATTTCAAGAGGATGACAGTAGGTCTTAAACCTAGTGTGGACCCTTGTATGCATGGGGGGATGGTGATGGGAGGCCAGTGTGTCTGCTTAGGTCACAAGCCCATGAAACCCACCTGTTGTGTATTCATTTTTTAATACTCATAAGAACATTCTGAGGAATTACTGTCCCCATTTTACAGATGGGGATGCTGAGGTCCAGATGAAAACACAGCATAGCTGAGATTAGAATGCGGGTATTCTTGGGTTTAGGTTTCCCATGTGGTGCTGGTGGTAAAGAACCCACCTGCCAATGCAGGAGACATAAGAGATGCAGGTTCTATCCCTGGGTCGGGAAGATCCTTTGGAAGAGGTCTTGGCAACCCACTCCAGTATTCTTGCCTGGAGAATCCCATAGACAGAGGAGCCTGGCAGGCTACAATCCATAGCATCACAAACAGTTGGACATGACTGAAGTGACTTAGCATGCTTGCATCCTTGGGTCCAATGAGCTCTTAAGCAGCTCCCTTGGCTGCCCCTCCAGGGAGGAGGGTGCTGATGCCTACAGCAAGCCTTCAGTAAAGCCTCTCTGTTGAATGACTGACTGGAATCTTCTTCCCGAGTTTCTTTTCCAGCATTCCTATACGCTCCTCATTTTAGCTCTTAAGATCACAGTGTCCATTATGAAAACATATCCCAAAGCCAAGAATAAACTGATCCCCCCACCCCAGTGACTTATTGACCATCTATTTTATTGTAACTTAAGCACCCTCTCTAGGGAATCTCCTCCTACAACACACACACAAACCAATAGGGGTAATAAGGTTTTAAGACAACAAAAATCAATCTTGTCTGTCCTAGGAGAGATTTTACTGCTATGAAAATCAGATTTTCACCATACTGTTATGGGAACAAAATTACATTTCCTTTAAAATATTCCATTTATTTTTGCCCGTTTATTCACTCTTATTGTTCTTTCCCCCATCAGCCTAAATTTGTGAGTTTTTATTCTAGATGGTTCCAGATTCCAAGCCATCACAATAACCAAGAGTCTTTGTTAATCCATTTTTATTCACTTGCTATTTCAGTAGTCTTAACATATAGTGGAAGGGTCACTCACTGCAGACACGCCTTCAGCAGTTTTGTGAAAATGAGTGCTTTCCAATGAGTTTTGCCAAGGAGTTCATCTTAACATCAGAGGATATCTTTTGGTGAATGAAAAAATGTGATGTGCCATCTGAAGATATTTGAAGGAAAGCCATTCTGTTATTAGAGCAAACAATTGATTAATTTTGCAGCATTCTTATCAGAAAACTTTGATGTTAAATGTGTCTTCTCATGAAGTTGGACTTTGGAGTAAGTCATTAGAAAAACAAGACTTGAAGTACCTTTCCATGTCTAATCACAGATTACTAAAAGTGTATTTTATATTTCCAAACTTCCTTCCCAAATCTCCTAGTTCCCATTGAAAGTGTATCTATAAATTGTCTTGGAAGTTGAACAGGAAGACAGAGCAAAGATGGAAGGAGAAAGGAAATCTCCTTGGGAAACTTTAGAATAAATTAAATAGATCTGATTAGTGAAAGAAGACAGCTACATTTCAAGGAGATGCTAAATGTTTTGCACAAATCATTTTATGTTGATTAAACAGTACGCTGTAATTTCTTTTCTAAATTGAATGGGCTACAGTGAAAAATGGTATCTGGCCCACCCTGAACAATAACTTCTCTCTGTAGACCTTTACTGTGGATTGAGAATTTGAAATTAGATGAAGCAGTAACAATGCATGATGTTGCTAAGCAACCACTATATGTCTGTTAGTAACAGAGACTCCAAATGGATCGGTTTGGGGCCATATTCAGAGAACAAATAAACTAATTACCTGGGGCAAAATTAAACAAATTTTCAAGAGTTGAACTCACGCCAGTGTCATTTTATTCACATAATTGCGCCAAAGAGAGAGATTCCCATGATTATGGAACTTCATGACTTGGGTTGTAGCTCTTGAATTAGTCACACAGTGGCTTGGAGAAGTGGCTTTGGTTTGAGATGATGAAAGGCGGTCAGGAACCATGGAGACTCTGTGCTGTGGGTGGTCAATAGGGTCTTCACAGTTGTCTGGGGCTCTTAGTGGATACAGATTGCCTCCCCAAGGCAGAGATGGCTGAAGGTCCTAGTTCTNTTACTGCATTTATAAATATAATATATTTGATCTCTTCTCTATAGTTGATATAATAAATTAAAGTTATAGATGCAATAAATTTCAGCTTCTCTTAAGCATTCCAACACTGTTTACAAATCTAGCCAAACTCTCTTAAACCTTTCAGCTTAAAATCTCAAGTCTAAAATAAAAGCACATTTTAATGGACTCACCAAGAGAATTCATTGCTTCTNAACACTGTTTACAAATCTAGCCAAACTCTCTTAAACCTTTCAGCTTAAAATCTCAAGTCTAAAATAAAAGCACATTTTAATGGACTCACCAAGAGAATTCATTGCTTCTGATAGAACAAATCACCCCCAAACACTTTAAATACCAAACATACACATTGTTAACATACAAGCCTTTATAGTCTAACCTCTTGGGAGCTGGCTAGTTCTCTTATTACCTCAGAAACTCTTAGGTTTTTTTCTGCAGATGCTGATGGCCTAACCAGGTGAGATGAGCAGATCTCAAACTTAACACTGCCTCCCACATGGATATTTAGTAAACAAACTGCTATTATCAAGTGTGTGAGCTCAGTGAAGTCCCACTTCTCTGTCTTTTGGGTGGTCTGACCATGTTGCAGAACACTCATTTGAGGAAGAGATGACATCATCCACAGACCAGACTTCTCCCAACCCAATGGCTGGACATGACAGTCTTAAGTCATCAAACATTGGTGATATTATTTACTGGGGTCTTCTATCCTATCCATGAAGTGTGGGGATTGTAACTACCACTTTACTTAATCACGTAATTTGCATACCACTAATTTCACTAAGCAAAACCCTTTTCAGATTATTTGATATTAATTAGAAAAGCCTTGGGTATTGATGGAGATTTGGGTGGCTGTAGTTCTGGGGGTAGCATCCTTGGTGTATAGTAGGCATATTGCTGAGAAGGTTGATCACAGGCAGGGTTCTCCATAAAGTCACCAACTATACCTAAGATATGACTTCAACTGATGGAGAATCCCATGCACTGAGGAGCGTGATAGGCTATAGTCTATTGGGTCATAAAGAATCAGACATGACTGAGCAACCAAGAATGCATGGGTGAGTACCACTGTCTATGCAAAGTATTTGAAGATAGATCGTACACATCTTAAGAGTTCCCAAGGATAAATGATACCCACTGAAAAAGAAGTTTTGGAGTTTGTTATGGACTCAATTTTGGGCTTCCCAGGTGGCTCAGACGGTAAAGACTCTGCTTGCAATGTGGGAGACCTGCATTCGATCCCTGGGTCAGGAAGATCCCTGGAGAAAGGAATGGGCACCCACTCCAGTATTCTTGCCTGGAGAATCCCATGGGCAGAGGAACTTGAAAGACTACAGTCCCTAGGGTCGCAAAGAGTTGGACACGACTGAGTGACTAGCACTTTCACTTTTGTGCCCCTCCAATTGATACACTGAAGCCCTAATCCCCAGTGCAATGGCATTAGGAGGTGAGGCCTTTGGGAGGTGACTGGGTTTAGGTGAGGTCCTGGGGGTGGGGATCTCAAGATAGGATTGGTGTCTTTATAAGAAGAGATAGCAGAGAGCTTCCTCTCCCCCACCTTCTCCTCCATATGTGGACAAAGGCACGGTCTGCAAGCCTAGAGAAGGGTGGTTACCAGTGCCTGACCATGTGGGCATCTTGATCTTGGACTTCCATCCTCCAGAACTATGAGAAAAAAAGTTTCTGTGGTTTAAATCACTCAGTCTATGACATTTTATTTTGTGAGCCTGTTGTTTAGGCACTAAGTTGTGTCTGACTCTTGTGCAACGCTATGGACACTGTCACCTGCCAGGCTCCTCTGTCCATGGGATTCTCCAGGCAAGACCACCTGAGTGGGCAGCCATTCCCCTCTCCAGGGGATCTTCCTGAGCCAGAGACTGAACATGGCACCGGCATTGACAGGCGGATTCTTTACCACTGAGTCCCGGGGAAGTATTGTGAGAGCCTGAGGCAACTGACACACCACTCTAGGAATAGAGGGGTTCCAGTCCTGAGCAGGGAGATGTTTCTCTTTAAGGGAATGTTGTCTGGGATCCTTGCCCTGGATGCCAAGGTCTTCCTGTGCTTCAGATGGACATATGGAGCCTTTTAATAATCATCAGTAGGGGAACTATAAGGACTCCTAGACCACACCCTTCAAATGGGAGGGCCTTGCAGTCCTTGTCCTCTGGGTTCAAGTTACCTCTCACCAGTTACTGAATTAACAGTGAGTTGAGTGAAGCCCCCAGTCTCACTGAGAGTACATCAACTTCCTCCCCTACTGGATTAGAGTTTAACACTTCTTTAGGTCTCTTAAGTAGTTTTAATGGTTTCTATTTTCTTTAGTGAACCATGAGCTTCCAGATGTTCAAGCTGGATTTAAAAAAGGCAGAGGAACCAGAGTTCAAATTGCCAACATCTGTTGGATCATCAAAAGAGCATGAGAGTTCCAGAAAAACATCTACTTTTGCTTTATTGACTATGCCAAAGCTTTTGACTGTGTGGATCACAACAAACTGTGGAACATTCTTAAAGAGATGGGAATACCAGACTGCCTTACCTGCCTCCTGAGAAATCTGTATTCAGGTCAAGAAGCAATGGTTAGAATCGGACATAGAACAAGAGACTGGTTCCAAACTGGGAAAAGAGTACATCAAGGCTGTATATTGTCATCCAGCTTATATAACTTAGATTCAGAGTACATCATGCAAAATGCCAGGCTGGATGAAGCACAAGCTGAAATCAAGATTTCTGGGAGAAACATCAATAACCTCATATATGCAGATGACACCACCCTTATGGCAGAAAGCAAAGAACTAAAGAGTCTCTTATGAAAGTAAAAGAGGAGAGTGAAAAAGTTGGCTTAAAACTCAACATTCAGAAAACTAAGATCATGGCATCCCGTCCCATCACTTCATGGCAAATAGATAGGGAAACAATGGAAACAGTGACAGACTTTATTTTTGGGGGCTCCAAAATCACTGCTGATGGTGACTGCANGATCCCTGGAGAAAGGAATGAACACCCACTCCAGTATTCTTGCCTGGAGAATCCCATGGGCAGAGGAACTTGAAAGACTACAGTCCCTAGGGTCGCAAAGAGTTGGACACGACTGAGTGACTAGCACTTTCACTTTTGTGCCCCTCCAATTGATACACTGAAGCCCTAATCCCCAGTGCAATGGCATTAGGAGGTGAGGCCTTTGGGAGGTGACTGGGTTTAGGTGAGGTCCTGGGGGTGGGGATCTCAAGATAGGATTGGTGTCTTTATAAGAAGAGATAGCAGAGAGCTTCCTCTCCCCCACCTTCTCCTCCATATGTGGACAAAGGCACGGTCTGCAAGCCTAGAGAAGGGTGGTTACCAGTGCCTGACCATGTGGGCATCTTGATCTTGGACTTCCATCCTCCAGAACTATGAGAAAAAAAGTTTCTGCGGTTTAAATCACTCAGTCTATGACATTTTATTTTGTGAGCCTGTTGTTTAGGCACTAAGTTGTGTCTGACTCTTGTGCAACGCTATGGACACTGTCACCTGCCAGGCTCCTCTGTCCATGGGATTCTCCAGGCAAGACCACCTGAGTGGGCAGCCATTCCCCTCTCCAGGGGATCTTCCTGAGCCAGAGACTGAACATGGCACCGGCATTGACAGGCGGATTCTTTACCACTGAGTCCCGGGGAAGTATTGTGAGAGCCTGAGGCAACTGACACACCACTCTAGGAATAGAGGGGTTCCAGTCCTGAGCAGGGAGATGTTTCTCTTTAAGGGAATGTTGTCTGGGATCCTTGCCCTGGATGCCAAGGTCTTCCTGTGCTTCAGATGGACATATGGAGCCTTTTAATAATCATCAGTAGGGGAACTATAAGGACTCCTAGACCACACCCTTCAAACGGGAGGGCCTTGCAGTCCTTGTCCTCTGGGTTCAAGTTACCTCTCACCAGTTACTGAATTAACAGTGAGTTGAGTGAAGCCCCCAGTCTCACTGAGAGTACATCAACTTCCTCCCCTACTGGATTAGAGTTTAACACTTCTTTAGGTCTCTTAAGTAGTTTTAATGGTTTCTATTTTCTTTAGTGAACCATGAGCTTCCAGATGTTCAAGCTGGATTTAAAAAAGGCAGAGGAACCAGAGTTCAAATTGCCAACATCTGTTGGATCATCAAAAGAGCATGAGAGTTCCAGAAAAACATCTACTTTTGCTTTATTGACTATGCCAAAGCTTTTGACTGTGTGGATCACAACAAACTGTGGAACATTCTTAAAGAGATGGGAATACCAGACTGCCTTACCTGCCTCCTGAGAAATCTGTATTCAGGTCAAGAAGCAATGGTTAGAATCGGACATAGAACAAGAGACTGGTTCCAAACTGGGAAAAGAGTACATCAAGGCTGTATATTGTCATCCAGCTTATATAACTTAGATTCAGAGTACATCATGCAAAATGCCAGGCTGGATGAAGCACAAGCTGAAATCAAGATTTCTGGGAGAAACATCAATAACCTCATATATGCAGATGACACCACCCTTATGGCAGAAAGCAAAGAACTAAAGAGTCTCTTATGAAAGTAAAAGAGGAGAGTGAAAAAGTTGGCTTAAAACTCAACATTCAGAAAACTAAGATCATGGCATCCCGTCCCATCACTTCATGGCAAATAGATAGGGAAACAATGGAAACAGTGACAGACTTTATTTTTGGGGGCTCCAAAATCACTGCTGATGGTGACTGCAGCCATGAAATTAAAAGATGCTTAGTCCTTGGAAGAAAAGTTATGACCAACCTAGACAGCTTATTAAAAAGCAGAGACATTACTTTGTCAGCAAAGGTCTGTCTAGTCAAGGCTATGGTTTTTCCACTAGTCACATATGGATGTGAGAGTTGGACTGTAAAGAAAGATGAGCACTGAAGAATTGATGCTTTTGAACTGTGATGTTGGAGAAGACTCTTGAGAGTCCCTTGGACAGCAAGGAGATCCAACCAGTCCATCCTAAAGGAGATCAGTCCGGAATATTCATTGGAAGGACTGATTCTGAAACTGAAACTCCAGTACTTTGGCCCCCTGGTGTGAAGGACTGACTTGCTGGAAAAGACCCTGATGCTGAGAAAGATTGAAGGCATGAGGAGAAGGGGACAACAGAGGATGAAGTGGTAGGATGGCATCACCGACTCAATGGCCATGAGCTTGAGCAAGCTCTGGGAGTTGGTGATGGACAGGGAAGCCTGGCATGCTGCAGTCCATGGGGTCGCAAAGAATCGGATACGACTGAGTATCTGAACTGATAGTGATACTGATTTTCCTAGTAGAAGCAGCACCCAATTGCTTCCTCTCATTTGCATCCACACTGAGTCTCACCCCACTGCCTTGAAGCCAATCTCTTAGAAATTCTTTTTTGCTCTCTTTAACATTAATTATGAAAGATTGATCCATGATGCTTTTGAACTGTGGTGCTGTGGAAGACTCTTGAGGATCCCTTGGACAGCAAGGAGAACAAACCAGTCAATCCTGAAGGAAATCAACCATGAATATTCACTGGAAGGACTGATGCTGAAGCTCCAGTCTTTGGCTTCCTGATGCAAAGAGCTGACTCACCAGAAAAGACCCTTGGATACTTTATAGAATTGAAGGAAGATGCAGCCAGTGGGCCTCGGGAAAAGAGGACAAGTGGGAGTTCTGAGCTCTTAGAAACCTGAGCTGCTAGGTCACCCTCTAGAGTGTGGCTGTCTCTCCCATGGCGATTGAACTCCACCTGCCTTCTCTCCAGTGTGTCTTCCTCACAATCAATTCCCCAGGAAGAAAACTCTTTTTGACCTAGCGTGGTCACACACTGGGCTGTGGGGATAGAGTGTGGCAGGTCCTGTAGTTGGGAGACACAGTAGAGTCAGATAGCTCCCCCAAAGGAGAAGCTAAGGTAGTTGAAACAAGCCTTCATTTCTCATGCTTTCCAAGCCAGGAGTTGCTGGGGGGGCTTTGCTGGGACTCCCTGCCCTGTTGTCTCTGCTTCTCAATGAGTCTGTCCTTGTCTTTGGCAGCTGTGGGCCAGAGTAGCCGGTTCTCTGGCTGGTCTCACTTCTCTATATTGAGCAGAAGATCCTCGAATATCATTTGAGTGTTGTTTCCAACCCTACTAATTTTTGTAGCATGGATGTAGATTTTTCTTTGTCATTTGATGTTAATTTTGAGAAGGGATTAAATTCAGGGCTTGAATCATATTATGAAATATAGGAGATATTTCTGGGGCTGGTTGGCAGGGTTTGTGCATGGGATAGAAGGAGTTGAGAAAGAAAGAAAATGAAGGAAGTTGAATATAGCAACTTTTGCCAAGTAAGATCACATGAACACATTTTGGGGAAAAGGGAGACCATGGGTAGAGTTTTAAACCCAAGGGATGGGATGGGGAGGGAGGTGGGAAGGGCGTTCAGGATGGGGAACACATGTACCCCCATGGCTGATTCATGTCAATGTATGGCAAAACCACTACAATATCATAATTAGCCTCTAATTAAAATACATAAATAAAAAAGAACAAAACAAAAAGTAATAAACCTTATGGGTTTGGAGGGATCTCATGGCAGATGCAAATGTGGGCTGGATTGCTGGACCTCTCTTCCACTTGGGCTATGGTTTTCTGTTCTTGCTTTTACTCTCACAGGTTTAGTTTTCACCATCTGCTTCATTTTTGTCTGCAGTTCTTTGTGTCCACCTTGGTAAAAGTGATAGTAAAAATGACAATAATTATAATTTTTCAGGAGCTTATGTACCAGACACACTTAGCACTTGCAAATATATATTTAACTTAATTTTCAGACCAGCTGTGCAAGGAAGATCTAGCCATATTTCACAGGGTGAGGAAACTGGAGCTTTGTCAATTACTGTTCAGCTTGATTTGGGTTTTGTCATCAGCTACCACTTTGTCTACAAAGGTACATCTAGTCAAAGCTATGGTTTTTCCAGTCATCATGTATGGATGTGAGAGTTGGACCATCAAGAAGATTGAGTGCCAAAGAATTGATGCTTTTGAACTGTGATGCTGGAGAAGACTCCTGAGAGTTCCTTGAACAGCAAGGAGATCAAACCAGTCAATCTTGAAAAAAATCAACCCTGAATATTAATTGGAAGGACTAATGCTAAAGCTGAAGCTCCAATCCTTTGGCCACCTGATGAGAAGAGCTGACTCATTGGAAAAGACCCTGATGCTGGGAAAGTTTGAAGGCGGGAGGAGAAGGAGATGACAGAGGATGAGATCATTGAATTGCATCACCAACTCAATGGACATGAGTTTGAATGAATTCTGGGAGATAGTGAAGGACAGAGAAGCCTGGTATGCTGTGGTCCATGGGATCACAGAGAGTCGGACATGACTGAGTGACTGAGCAAAACATCAGCTTCCATAATTTCCTGGTGGCAGCTGGCTGGGGAGGGAGCTGGTTAAAGGGCTGAGAGGAGTCTGCCTGCCTGACTGAGATCTTAGCTCCATTATATACAAGCTGTGTAAAGTTTCAGTATCTTAACACTCTTGGCCTCAGTTTCCCCACTTGTAAGATGAGGATAATCTCAGAACTTACCTAACAAGGTCATTGTGATGATTAAAGAAATTCACATAGGAAAAGCACTTGAAGCTGTGCATGGTATGTAATGAGCCCAATGTAAACATTACTGGTTGTTTTTCTGTGTCCGTGTGTAGTCTATAGATGGGGGCTTTTCTGTGAGTCAGGGCAATTAACTAGCTGTGGGATTTGGAGGCAAGTCATTTTGCTCTTTGATTCTTTGACTTGATTGTGGAATTAGGAGGCAGATGAAATGTTCTCCAAGGGCCTTTAGTCGGAATGAATGAGGGGCCAGGGCATGTTTTTATACTGCCTGATATCCATGACATGTCTACAAAAGGGTGAAAAGCCACAAAGGGTGTCTTCCAAGGTCAGCCCACCTGGCCAGGCCTTCTGCCTAGAAATGTCTCTTGCTTGTGAAAGCCCAACAGGACTAATACCATCCAAGAAAGCCTGGAGTTCACAGGTTGTAAACTAGGGCTCCTTGGAGTGGGTTACTGAGAGCAAGGGAGCCAAGTGCAGGGTCTCCAAGGACGTGGCAGTGGTGATGATTCAGTCACACACTTTCAAGCCAAGAGTCCTTACTTTTCTGTAAACCCTGGATGCCACTGGTGTTTGATGAGGCCCATGCATGCCTTTTTTGAATAATGTTTTTACATAGACAAAATATGTAGGACTACAAAGAAAATAATCATGGTAAAATGCAATCACGAAATATGCATATATACATTACTTTGCCAACAAAGGTCTGTCTAGTCAAGGCTATGGTTTTTCCAGTGGTCATGTATGGATGTGAGAGTTGGACTGTGAAGAAGGCTGAGCACTGAAGAATTGATGCTTTTGAACTGTGGTGTTGGAGAAGACTCTTGAGAGTCCCTTGGACTGCAAGGAGGTCCAACCAGTCCATCCTAAAGGAGGTCAGTCCTGGGTGTTCTTTGGAAGGATGCTAAAGGTGTTCTTTGGAACTGATACTAAAGCTGAAACTCCAATACTTTGGCCACCTCATGCGAAAAGTTAACTCATTGGAAAAGACCCTGATGCTGGGAGGGATGGGGGGCAGGAGGAGGCGGGAATGACAGAGGATAAGATGGCTAGATGGCATCACTGACTCGATGGACAAGTTTGAGTGAACTCCCGGAGTTGGTGATGGACAGGGAGGCCTGGCGTGCTGTGATTCATGGGGTTGCAAAGAGTTGGACACGACTGAGTGACTGAACTGAACTGAATGTATAATTGCTGCTAGTGGTAAAGAATCCATCTGGTATTGCAGGTGATGCAGGTTCAGCCCCTGGGTCGGGAAGATCCTTTGGAGGAGTAAATGGCAACTCACTCCAGTATTCTTGCCTGGAAAACTGCATGGGCAAAGGAGCCTGGTGGGCTATAGTCCATGGAATCTCAACAAGTCAAACACAACTGATCACACACACACACACACACACACACACATAATTGGCATATGTATATGTATATGTGTATATACACACACTCTCTGTCACGTACATACACATGTATTTGGTGATTTAGTGATATATTTGGTGATTTATGGGCTTCTTTATTACCATATTAAATAGCAAGCTCCAGCTCTCATGGCAGGTCTAACAGCTACCTAAATTTTGAAATAGTGATGAGAGTAAATATTTTCAGACATCTGCACAGCCTTAATGTGATGTGAAAATGCCTGTGATTTCTCTCAGTGATAAAGTCCTTGAAACTACTGTGGTTTGCTGCCTGCATTCACATTTGAAGGAAATGTTAAATTTCAGTTAGAGGTTAGTGAAAATAAAGATGTAATTTTTTCCCAGTCCAAGTTTATAGATCCCCTAATTCATGTCACCCCAATAATATCTGTGATTCTATGACCCAAAGGCAGATGCGTATGATATACAGGTTGGGAGATGCGCCAGAGGCTGGAGAAGAGGAATTTCTCAACAAAAGAGACAGAGTATTCTTGATCTGTCTGTAGGTAGGCCTCTGAAAGAGGGTGGAAATGAGAAAATTCCTCTCAAAATGGCCGTACATTCAGTGTAGAAGCAACTTTTGCGTATAAAGGATTGGGAAGCATGAGATTGTGTTCTTATGCACATGAAGTAGGTGAAGGTTGGCATGGGGGCATGATTCTCTTTCAGAGATTCTTGCCTACAGGCTGGGGTGTGTGAATTTCCTGTACAAATGCATTAGGGTTAAATACATAAAAATGCTGGCTTATCACCCACAATGCAATGGACCAGTGGGATGATTTAATGCTGGCTCTCAATGGCACAGTTAAGATTTATGTGAATAATCACCTCGATGGTGGGAATGATAAGTTCTCACATTTATTATTTGCATATAGAAAGGTCTTTCATGAATTCTCTGGGTTCTCACAATTCAACGCTGTACTTGAGAAGAAGGTGAAGAGTTTTTGGATTTAGTTAGAGTACTAGAGAGGTACATTGAGAGGGTATAACGCATCAATAGTAGCCTATGTATTAAGACTCTAAAAGGAAAAATGGAGGATATTTGTTTTCTGACAGGCAAATCTGGTGTGGACACAGGAATCTGAAGTTTTAGTGCAAGCAATGAACGTGTTCTAGGACGTCTGCATGTTGTTATTTGTTGTTCAGTCGCTAAGTCGTGTCTTACTCTTGGTGACCCCATGGACTGCAGCACACCAGACTTCCTGTCCTTCACTATCTCCCAGAGTTTGCTCAAATTTATGTCCATTGAGTCAGTGATGCCATCCAACCGTCTCATCTTCTGTCATCCCCTTCTCCTCCTGCCCTCAATTTTTCCCAGCATCAGGGTCTTTTCAGTTGGTTCGTCTCATTAGGTGGCCAAAGTATTGGCGCTTCAGCTTCAGCATGGGGGATGTCTGCATAGAGGCCATCATTTCTGGATTACTTTACGGCTTTCCCAGCACAGATCAGTGGAAACCAGCCGGCGGTGGCGGGGGGTGGGGGTGGGGTTCAGACTCCAGAGAGGCTGTGGAATTAATGCAAAGACTTGCGAGTCTCTCTCTGCATGTGTTCTACATTTTTCCAACCACGAGAGACTTCTCACTAAATTTCTTGGTACTCAAAAAGGATCTTTGCAAAAGTTAGGAACTAACTATTGCTCTGGGGGCTAGGCAATTACTTCCACAGAAATGTGATTTCAAATTTATTCTCAGCCAATTTCAGAAGCCATCAGCATATTCACACTCTCACATAACACATTTCAGAGGTATGGATTTTATGAAACAGCATACTTTGTTTCATACACTGAACTTTATTTTCTTATCTTTTTCATTTCTTTACTAATCAGTCCTCTTTAAGTTCTCTTTAAAAAACACTAGCATCTTAGTTTTTAAGTTCTATTTCAATATTATTTTTAAACTTATGTTCCTAGATCAACTTGAGTTTGTAACTGAAAACTGGCCATAAAAGTCTCAGGCTGCAGTAGTTTCTAAAGGAGCCACTGCATTTAAATTTGAGCTCAAATTACATAAAGCAAGGGAAGAGATGTAATAGAGGCTTTTGCTCATCTTTGAAAAATAGAAGGTGATGGGGAAATTTATCAGAGAAAAGCAGCCAATCTGTATCATATTTTTAGTTTAACTATTTAATTGGACAGCATTTCAGATGTCCAGAAATATTTCATAAATGAAAATGGCACATAGAATACCTGTATATCTATCACCCAGATTCACCTATTGTTAGTAGGTCACCTCATTTGCTTTATGCAGGTGTGTGTGTGTGTGTGTGTGTGTGTGT
>SJYW01010380.1:297988-315030 GCA_006410735.1 Raphicerus campestris
GTGTGAATTTCCTGTACAAATGCATTAGGGTTAAATACATAAAAATGCTGGCTTATCACCCACAATGCAATGGACCAGTGGGATGATTTAATGCTGGCTCTCAATGGCACAGTTAAGATTTATGTGAATAATCACCTCGATGGTGGGAATGATAAGTTCTCACATTTATTATTTGCATATAGAAAGGTCTTTCATGAATTCTCTGGGTTCTCACAATTCAACGCTGTACTTGAGAAGAAGGTGAAGAGTTTTTGGATTTAGTTAGAGTACTAGAGAGGTACATTGAGAGGGTATAACGCATCAATAGTAGCCTATGTATTAAGACTCTAAAAGGAAAAATGGAGGATATTTGTTTTCTGACAGGCAAATCTGGTGTGGACACAGGCATCTGAAGTTTTAGTGCAAGCAATGAACGTGTTCTAGGACGTCTGCATGTTGTTATTTGTTGTTCAGTCGCTAAGTCGTGTCTTACTCTTGGTGACCCCATGGACTGCAGCACACCAGACTTCCTGTCCTTCACTATCTCCCAGAGTTTGCTCAAATTTATGTCCATTGAGTCAGTGATGCCATCCAACCGTCTCATCTTCTGTCATCCCCTTCTCCTCCTGCCCTCAATTTTTCCCAGCATCAGGGTCTTTTCAGTTGGTTCGTCTCATTAGGTGGCCAAAGTATTGGCGCTTCAGCTTCAGCATGGGGGATGTCTGCATAGAGGCCATCATTTCTGGATTACTTTACGGCTTTCCCAGCACAGATCAGTGGAAACCAGCCGGCGGTGGCGGGGGGTGGGGGTGGGGTTCAGACTCCAGAGAGGCTGTGGAATTAATGCAAAGACTTGCGAGTCTCTCTCTGCATGTGTTCTACATTTTTCCAACCACGAGAGACTTCTCACTAAATTTCTTGGTACTCAAAAAGGATCTTTGCAAAAGTTAGGAACTAACTATTGCTCTGGGGGCTAGGCAATTACTTCCACAGAAATGTGATTTCAAATTTATTCTCAGCCAATTTCAGAAGCCATCAGCATATTCACACTCTCACATAACACATTTCAGAGGTATGGATTTTATGAAACAGCATACTTTGTTTCATACACTGAACTTTATTTTCTTATCTTTTTCATTTCTTTACTAATCAGTCCTCTTTAAGTTCTCTTTAAAAAACACTAGCATCTTAGTTTTTAAGTTCTATTTCAATATTATTTTTAAACTTATGTTCCTAGATCAACTTGAGTTTGTAACTGAAAACTGGCCATAAAAGTCTCAGGCTGCAGTAGTTTCTAAAGGAGCCACTGCATTTAAATTTGAGCTCAAATTACATAAAGCAAGGGAAGAGATGTAATAGAGGCTTTTGCTCATCTTTGAAAAATAGAAGGTGATGGGGAAATTTATCAGAGAAAAGCAGCCAATCTGTATCATATTTTTAGTTTAACTATTTAATTGGACAGCATTTCAGATGTCCAGAAATATTTCATAAATGAAAATGGCACATAGAATACCTGTATATCTATCACCCAGATTCACCTATTGTTAGTAGGTCACCTCATTTGCTTTATGCAGGTGTGTGTGTGTGTGTGTGTGTGTGTTTAATGTGTGGTGGTGTTTTATCTGAACCACTTGTAAGTAAGTTACATGCCCTCTATGTATCATTTTCTCTTGAGATGATTCATTTAAGTGTCAATACATGTAGTTTTTTTGTTTGTTTGTTTGTTAATTTGAACTGATGAAATCTGGGGGCCTAATGGGATTCTGAGACTATCCTAAAGGGATTAGTGAAAGACACTTTTAGATAGTTATTTTCTCTACCATGGCAGTGACCTACTTATAAGTGTAGCAGAGAAAAGTGTCAAGTGGCCAGAAGGTGGAAACCAGTGACCAGGAGGGCTTTGAAGGTGTGGAGCAGCCTCAAAGTCCTCAAGTTCTTCTGCAACTTAGCAGCTGCCCTGGAGGTCCAAGGGGATAGTTCATAACGTTCAAAATGAATTTTCTGTTTACCGTTTGATCCCCAACCCAAGGATCAAAACTGCAGCTCCTCTAGGCCAAAGAGTTGCAGGCAGATTCTTCACCACTGAGCCATCAGGGAAACCCATCTGAAATAGATAAGCAATAAGTCAATGACCTGATGGTCCCACAGTTGCTTCATTCTTAAGACCGTAAATTTCCTTTTGGAGATCCATTTCCTCCCCAATGTTAAAGGTCAGCTTGATAAGGAGTGTTAGACACACTAAGGATAAAGGACAGTCCATGGTGAGTCTTCAAGGTCTTTTCCTCACCAAGTATGCCTGCAAGCATGCATGCTCAGTCATGTCCGNCCATCAGGGAAACCCATCTGAAATAGATAAGCAATAAGTCAATGACCTGATGGTCCCACAGTTGCTTCATTCTTAAGACCTTAAATTTCCTTTTGGAGATCCATTTCCTCCCCAGTGTTAAAGGTCAGCTTGATAAGGAGTGTTAGACACACTGAGGATAAAGGACAGTTCATGTTGAGTCTTCAAGGTCTTTTGCTCACCAAGTATGCCTGCACGCATGCATGCTCAGTCATGTCTGNCGTTTGATCCCCAACCCAAGGATCAAAACTGCAGCTCCTCTAGGCCAAAGAGTTGCAGGCAGATTCTTCACCACTGAGCCATCAGGGAAACCCATCTGAAATAGATAAGCAATAAGTCAATGACCTGATGGTCCCACAGTTGCTTCATTCTTAAGACCGTAAATTTCCTTTTGGAGATCCATTTCCTCCCCAATGTTAAAGGTCAGCTTGATAAGGAGTGTTAGACACACTAAGGATAAAGGACAGTCCATGGTGAGTCTTCAAGGTCTTTTCCTCACCAAGTATGCCTGCAAGCATGCATGCTCAGTCATGTCCGACTCTTTGTGACCCTATGGACTGTAGCCCACCAGGCTCTTCTGTCCATGGGATTTCCCAGGTAAGTATAATGGAGTGGATTGCAATTTCCTTCTCCAGGGGATCTCTCGACCCAGGGACTGAACCCCCGTCTCCTGTGTCCCCTGCGTTGCAGACAGATTCTTTACTGTTTGAGCCATTGGGGGAGCCCACCAGAGTTGCCTGCAATATGGAAGCCAAGAATCTCAGACTTGAGAATCATTCTTTGCAACCCAAAGACTCTCTGCCCTNCTTTGTGACCCTATGGACTGTAGCCCACCAGGCTCTTCTGTCCATGGGATTTCCCAGGTAAGTATAATGGAGTGGATTGCCATTTCCTTCTCCAGGGGATCTTCTCGACCCAGAGACTGAACCCCCGTCTCCTGTGTCCCCTGCGTTGCAGACAGATTCTTTACTGTTTGAGCCATTGGGAGAGCCCACCAGAGTTGCCTGCAATATGGAAGGCAAGAATCTCAGACTTGAGAATCATTCTTTGCAACCCAAAGACTCTCTGCCCTATATGCCTTTGTTCTGCTATGGATAAGACAAGGATTTTAGTAAGAATTCTACAGCAGAGGATTAATGTGGTGATGGCCATTACAAGGAGGCTATGAAGTGGGAGCTTCAGCACAGGATACCAGGACCCAGGTCTCTGGCTGGAGGGAGGAGATGGACTATGCAGCAGGCTCTGCACGGACCTCATGTAGGGTAAGAAGTGCACTTTCAGAATTGGGTTTCTTGAGGAATCGCTCAGCAGACTAGCTGCTGTACTTGTCTTTGTAACTTCAGATTCAGCAGGCTTCTGCAGAGTGGCTGCCTACCTGTGGTTGACTGTGAGAGCTCACTGGTGGTCGGGAGGGGGAGGGGTCCAAGGACACTTTCACATCACCAGGTTGGCCCTAGTGAGGTGAAGAGGTCAACAGTTGTGGAGAATGTCATGACAACGTCTTCTGAGGCTGACATAATCCCTTCAACAACTAGACAGAAAAGGTCTCAGTCTTCTCTCTTTTAAGGGCTCTTGTTCTCTGTGCACACCAAAGCTATCAAACCCCAGACCCTGGGATCCCATGCACAGATCTGATTTCCTTGAGATTTGAGGTCCAAAGATTGAAGCAGCTGCGGGGCCGTCAGGTCATTGGCTTATTGCCTATCTTTTCTTCCAGACACCAGAGCAGAAGGACTCATTAGATGTACTCTTAATACAGATATTTTTCAATGGGGAACAAACAGGTTAATTACACACAGATCTTGCTAAACAAAGGTAATTGTTTCTTTGATTGCAATCACTGGTTTTGTGGGGAGAGGGAAATGAGAGAAGAGACCTTAGTTTAGGTAGCAGCTTGACATTATGCCACTTGAGTATGCTCTTCAGAAACATCGTATTCAGAAGTACAAGCGAGATTAAGTTCCCAAAGGGTGAGTTCATTCTGGAAGTACAACAAACAGTGAATATCCTTGGTGAGTCTGTGTGGAACCTAGAAAAAACACACTGGGGAACCTCATGGTCAATCCATGACTTTCTCACCTGTGTAATTTCCCCATGGGCTGTAAGTGCCTTGGGGGAGAAGTTCAATCAATCTTGACCTTTGTACTTTTTAAATAAAAGTCCCATTGCTTATAACTCTGTTCACAGGCTAAGATACAAGATTCAGCGTCTGTTCTGTCTATGTGAGGAACGTTTTCTTTTCTTTTTGAGTGTGTTACTATGAGGATCTTAGTTCCACAACCAGGATTGAACCTGGGTCCTGCCAATGAGAGTGCTGAGTACTAACCACTGGACCATCAGGGTATTCCCTGCATTTTTATAATATTCACAGATACTTGACATTCAAATATTTGTTGAAAGAATGAGTGAAGGGAGGAAGGAGACAGTTCAACTTTGTTCAGTTACAGTTAAGGTTATACACACTTGTTAGTTCTACGCAAGACTGAGGCAAAGGCAGTGTCGGTTTTTATCTCTGTTATGAAGCCGTCCTCACATCCGCAGGAAAAGGGGTCCATGGTCCTCACCGATCCCACTGAATGTGCCATAGCTCATCCACTTTCCCATCTTCCTTTCTGTCTTTCTTTCTTACTTTTGCTGACTCACAAAGTCTCAGACATAGCAAATGTGTATAAACATAGAATAACATGAAATAATAAATCTAGCTCACCAGACATTCTTTCTAATCTCTAGGGAATGTCTGCTCCAAGAAAGGCGGTCTTCCCAATGTTCAGCTTCTCCCCATGACTCCGGGGCCACCTCTCACCCTTCCAAAGCATCTGGACTCCTTGAAGTCTAGAGCCAAAGAGCCGAGCCAAGGGAGAGATGAAGTGTCTCCTTTTATGCCAACACAGGCTCATTTTTTGAGGAGTTCAACTTTTCCCCCAAGAAGATCTAAACATTGTCTTAAGGAATCCACACTGGACAAGATCATTCTTAGAGGAGAAATTTGTCTACCAACTGTAGAATAAGATATTAGAGGAACATCATCATTTACACAAGAGAAACACATCTGACCTGCATTCTTTGCAGAGTGATGTTTCCCACATGGAGGCAAAAATTGGTTTTCGGGGTGGGGTGTGGATGAGAAAAATCTTAGATATTCCAATCATTTGTGGACCTCTAAAGTGTCACAGTGCATAAACGGATATACAGTGTATTGCTAGAAAAGTGGTACTGATGAACCTATTACATTTGCAGGGCAGGAAGAGAGACCCGGACATAGCAACAGACATGTGGACCCTGAGGGAAGGGGAGGTGGGATGAAATGGGAGACTAGGATGGACATGTGTGCACTACCATGTATATGCACAACAGGATGCTCAGCTCAGTGCTCTGGGATGACCTAGAAGGGTGGCATGGGGAAGAGAGGGGGGGCCCAGGAGAGAGGGGTATATGTATACATACAGCTGATTCACAGCAGGAACTAACCCAACACTGCGAAGCAACTATACCCCAATTAAAAAAAAAAGCTTTTTTATGGGAAGGGGTAATTAGGAAAAGTTTATTTTTTTATTTTTTTTTAAATTTTTAATTAAAANCATACAGCTGATTCACAGCAGGAACTAACCCAACACTGCGAAGCAACTATACCCCAATTAAAAAAAAAAGCTTTTTTATGGGAAGGGGTAATTAGGAAAAGTTTATTTTTTTATTTTTTTTAAATTTTTAATTAAAAAAAATTTTTTTAGGAAAAGTTTAAAAGCACCCCTTCTTGGGGAGGGATATGATGAAAAAAAAAGTTGAGATACACTGACCTACGTTACATGAGGTCATTTTCTTCACCATGTTTCGAGGCCCAGTTCACATCCAGACTTCTCTTGGGAGCTTTCCTCCTTATAGCCTGTCCTAGTCAATGAATTCTCAGTACTATCTTCATCAAGACTGTAGAAGGGGTGGTATCTTGGTGCCATCTTGTGATTTTCTCTGAAGCCCCCGGAGGGAAAGCAGAGGCATCAGCTCAAGGGTGGGGCTTGGTGGGGTGGGGGTGTGGACTGTGGGCTCAGAGGGGCTTGCCTGTGGCAGGACACCCCTGGGCCATCCCATGGGTGGGCTTCCCACATATCCTAGCATAAGCAGAGGCAGGAATTAGTGGAGTCTTGTGACAACTCCAGCCCAACGTCAGGAGCAGGCACATGAGAGGCAGACATGAGCTTGTGAAGGAGCAAGGGGGGCCTTCACTGTAGAAGGAGGTTTTCATTGCTTTTGTGTTACTGGATATTGGCTTTTGTGCTGGCTTCAATACAGAAGATGGGGGCATTCATTCATTTGTCTGGCTACTTATCCAGTCATCCTTTATTAAGTATTTACTCAGGCATTATTGGGAGAAGGCAATGGCAACCCACTCCAGTACTCTTGCCTGGAAAATCCCATGGACGGAGGAGCCTGGTAGGCTGCAGTCCATGGGGTCACAAAGAGTCGGACACGACTGAGTGACTTCACTTTCATGCACTGGAGAAGGAAATGGCAACTCACTCCAGTGTTCTTGCCTGGAGAATCCCAGGGACAGCAGAGGCTGGTGGGCTGCCGTCTATGGGGTCGCACAGAGTCGGACATGACTGATGCGACTTAGCAGCAGCAGCAGGCATTATTCTGGTTCCTGGATACACAGCAAGAAACTAGAAGGATCCAGTCTCTTCTTCCTAGAGTTGAATCCTTGAGGGGCAGCCAGGCAATCAACAAATAATAATATAACCGTTTGTAATCAAGTTCTTCAGTAAAACTGAGTAAAAGGACAGAGAATGACTAAATGCTCCTTAGTGCAGGAGATTGGGACTGGCCACTGTGAGCTGAGGGCCCTGAAGAATGAGAATGATGCCAGCAGTTGTAGGTCTGAGAGAAGTGCATTCGTGGTTGGGAAATGCTCCTGCAAGGGCCCAGGAGTGGGTGGGGAATGACCTCTGGCTATGTGATGGATAATAGTACACAGATGGGCGGGGGAGAGCCAGGGAGGCCATTGTGGATGGTGGTGGTGTTGCCATGGTGAGAGACAGATGCTTCATGCTCAGCTTTCGAGCAGAGCCAGGAGGGCCGGATGGACTGATGTGGGATGCAAAAAAAAAAAAAAAAAAAAAATTAGAAGTGATTCTCAGGCTTTTGACTCGAGATGCTAGGTAAGGGGAAAAATAACTGCTAAGATGGGGGAAACTGGGGAAGGAACAGGCCTAGGGAGAAAAGGTTGACATTCTTATTAATATACAAGTAGAAGCTGCAGTCCAGTGGGTCAGGAAGAATCAGACAAGACTGAAGTGACTGAGCACGCACACAAGAGATGTTGAGCAGTTAAATATCCAAATCAAGAGTCCAACGGAGAAGCTGAAGATGGAGATAACAGTTTAGGAAAACTGATCTGTAGCCAAGGACACAAGAACGTCACTCTGCACCACCAGAGTTCAGAGCCACTCATGGCAATTTTGGCTTCCTCTACCTTTATCCATGCCTTGCTTCCTAGTGGGGAGTAACTTATGTATGTCCCCAGAGTAGATGATAAATTCCTTCAGTTAGAGGTCAGATCTGTTACTTGTTTGTATTTTTCACAGTACTTGTGGGGTCTCAGTGACGTGGAGGAGATCTTTCATCTACTACTGTTCAGAGAGAAACCTAACTTCTTTTTCTCACTATGGAACCAGGGAGGGTCCTTTGCTCTGGCTTTGTGTGAGATCTGGGCCATCGTGGATTTTTTCCCCCACCTCTCAGAGGCCCCCGTAAGCCTCCCTTTCCACCTGAGAGTTATTAGAGGAAGATCAGGACTTAGTGTGTTCCATGCCTTTCTTCTTGNAAAAAAAAAATTAGAAGTGATTCTCAGGCTTTTGACTCGAGATGCTAGGTAAGGGGAAAAATAACTGCTAAGATGGGGGAAACTGGGGAAGGAACAGGCCTAGGGAGAAAAGGTTGACATTCTTATTAATATACAAGTAGAAGCTGCAGTCCAGTGGGTCAGGAAGAATCAGACAAGACTGAAGTGACTGAGCACGCACACAAGAGATGTTGAGCAGTTAAATATCCAAATCAAGAGTCCAACGGAGAAGCTGAAGATGGAGATAACAGTTTAGGAAACCTGATCTGTAGCCAAGGACACAAGAACGTCACTCTGCACCACCAGAGTTCAGAGCCACTCATGGCAATTTTGGCTTCCTCTACCTTTATCCAGGCCTTGCTTCCTAGTGGGGAGTAACTTATGTATGTCCCCAGAGTAGATGATAAATTCCTTCAGTTAGAGGTCAGATCTGTTACTTGTTTGTATTTTTCACAGTACTTGTGGGGTCTCAGTGACGTGGAGGAGATCTTTCATCTACTACTGTTCAGAGAGAAACCTAACTTCTTTTTCTCACTATGGAACCAGGGAGGGTCCTTTGCTCTGGCTTTGTGTGAGATCTGGGCCATTGTGGATTTTTTTCCCCACCTCTCAGAGGCCCCCGTAAGCCTCCCTTTCCACCTGAGAGTTATTAGAGGAAGACCAGGACTTAGTGTGTTCCATGCCTTTCTTCTTGACCAGACCTCCCATCTTCTCTCATCCGAAGCAAAAGCAAAATCAAACCAAACCAAAAAAGGCAAATGAGGCTCAAACCTTACTTAGAAGATAAACGTGAAGCGGATAACTCCCCCTCTTGCCTCAATTCCTTGTATCCATGGAACTGACGTTTTGTTTTCCTTTGCTGGAAGTGAAATGAATGTTTCCCCCTTTCTGTTTGTTTTGTAACATTTGCTTAGCAACTCCTCAGCAATGGTAGGAAATTACGACCTGTCCCAGTCCACTCATTCTCAGAACTGTTTTCCTCAAGGATGTAGTGGTGGTCTGGGCTTCAAAAATGGTGCTAGTGGTAAAGAACCCACCTGACAATGCAGGAGACATAAGAGATAACGTGTTCGATCCCTGTGTCAGGAAGATCCTTTTGGAGGAGAGCGTGGCAACCCACTCCAGTACAGTTGCCTGGAGAATCCCATGGACAGAGGAGCCTGGGAGGCTACAGTCCATGGGCTCACAAAGAGTTGAACATGACTGAACACAAGCATCTTATCTCATCTCCTCAATATTCTGACAGGGAGGATGCAAGAAAGAACCAGGGAAGGGGCCGCCACTTAAGACCGAAGAAATGTTTTTCCTAGAAAAGACTCCTAAAGGCACAGAGGCTTCATTAAAAAAAGTACAGACTCTATCCAGAATATTTTGGAAATCTCTCAACAAATACTCAGCAGACATCAATACTGCCTTAATGCTAACACATACTATTCCTAATAATTTCAGGTCAGGCCTTCAGAGAAGTTATAGCATTCACAAGAGGCTTAATAAAAATGGGTAGCTTGAGTTATTAATTCAGTTCATCATGCACGGTGTCTAGCAGCAAAAATTTAGCCTTCTCTGATTAGGAGTAAGAACAGAAGACAAAGTGAGATGCCTGTTAGCGTCTTAATGGAATTCTACCCTCCTGGGATGTCTAGCCGCTACTGCCTGATTCCAATACATGTTATAACCAGTAATTTGATAAAGCGTCCCTGATTCCAAAAACTTGGAATCACTGCTAACCAAGGATATCAAAAAGGGAGGGCCTGAGATGCTGACCCATTGTGGACAAAATTTTCTGATCAAGGAGAAAGAATGCTGCTTGCAGTAAAAGAAAGAATCGTCCGGATTTTGCAGTCATGAGTGAACACAACTGGGATAAAATTGGGTCTGCTACTGGGGGCAGCTGATAACCACAACTGATCCACCAGGAGGCCCTCAGAATTTAAGGGAAACTGGCACTGGTTTGTGGACTATGGGAGAGCTGGTAGAAGTCTCACAGGACTACAGGGAGTTCTTCCTTCCTGCTCTATCCTTCAGTATCCTGTGAGAGATGGTTGATAGCGTATAGTTCACTTCATATACATGATTTAAATCGAATGCAAACAGATTTCGGTTATTGTGACTCTCCCCTCTAAACTGTTAATACAATTTCTAGTGTATGTTTTAAAAATTCATTTAAAATACATTATTTAATTCTGAAAAAAATACAGCATCCTTAAAAATGAAAATGGATTTGACTTACTCTGAAAATCTCTTTGAATACATATGAAAATAAGCTAATAAAAATAAATAATGGGGATGAGAAGCTATAAGACTGAAATGCACACACACAGGATATAAAACATCATTCAACAGAATAGCAAACAGATGATTCTCTTAAAGAAAATCTCTAAAATTTGCTTAGCATAATGGAATCTTCATGGTTTTGGAATAAATCAAGGCTCTTGGAACAATATTAAGATGCATAAATGTGTAATTTCCCCCTATAATCGTAACTCCAAAAAAGGAAAAGTTGGCTTTGTTAGTGGGGTGAACAAATATACTATATATTTCATATTTGCTATAGCCTTTCTTAAATATTTAGTTTTGCGAAAAAAAAAAATCCGTGGAATGCTGTCCCACTGGAGGAATGACAAAACTGTAGTTGGAGGCTACAGTCACTGCCTGGGGGCTTCGGAGTGGCTGAACACCTGCAGCCCTCGGCCTTTCCCTGCACACCAGCTTGCAAACCAGGCCTGATGCATAATGCACGCGTGTTGATAAAGCACCGTGTGCAGGAGCTCCAAGGCAGACATTAATAAATGTGGTACACTTGAACTTGCTTTCAGTGGAATTCTACAAATAAAGATTTATTCCACAGCTGAGTGCAAACCCGCCTGAGTCCACAGTCACCCTTCAGGAACCATTTGTTGTTGTTCAGTCGCTAAGCCGTATCCCACGCTGAGCGGCCCCGTGGACTGCAGCGTGCCTGGCTCCCCTATACTTCACTATGTCCTGGAGTTTGCTCAGATTCATGTCTACTGAGTTGGCAATGCCATCAAACCACCTCATTCTCTGCCATCCCCTTCTTCTTTTGCCTTCAGTCTTTCCCAGCATCAGGGTTTTTTCCAAAGAATTGGCTCTTCTCATCAGGTGGCCAAATGACTGGAGTTTCAGCTTCAGCATCAGTCCTTTCAATGAATATTCAGGGTTGATTTCTTTTAGGACTGATTGGTTTGATCTCCTTGCACTCCAAGGGCCTCACAAGTGTCTTCTCCAACATCACAGTTTGAAAGAATTAATTCTTTGGCGCTCAGCCTTCTTTATGGTTCAACTCTCACATCCATACCTAACTACTTGAAAAACTATAGCTTTGACTATAGGGACCTTTGTCAGCAAAGTGATATCTCTGCTTTTTAATATGCTGTCTAAGTTTGTCATAGCTTTCCTTCCAAAGAATAAGTGTCTTTTAACTTCATGGCTGTAATCACCATCCACATTGATTTTTGGAGCCCAAGATACCATGGCCAGGTCCTTCTGTGACTCTTGTCAATTCAAACAGTCAAAGACATCTGTTGCCTGGAGAAGAGAAGGTGCTGATAAGGGGATGCCCATCCCAGGAAAACGGGATGTGTCGAGCTCTAAAGTAGGAGAAACTACCAGAGACTCAGAATCTGTAGACTGAGTTCTAGGTGGGTCCACCGTCACTTAGCCTTCTGAACTTGAGCAAGTCATAATTTCTTTGGACCTCATTTTCTCAAACCAAATTGAGAGATTTGGATCAATAATCTCTAATCTTTCAAAAAATTTTATTGAAATATAGTTGCTTTACAATACTCATAGCTCAGTTGGTAAAGAATCCACCTGCAATGCAGGAGACCGTGGTTCAATTCCATGGTCAGGAAGATCCTCTGGAGAAGGGATAGGCTACCCCACTCCAGTATTCTTGGGCTTCCCTTGTGGCTCAGCTGGTAAAGAATCTGCCTGCAATGTGGGAGATCTGGGTTTGATCTCTGTATTGGGAAGATCCCCTGGAGAAGGGAAAGACTACTGACTCCAGTATTCTGGCCTGGGGAACTCCATGGACTGTATAGTCCATGGGGTTGCAAAGAGTTGGACATGACTGAGCAACTTTCACTCACTCACTCACTCACAGTTGTGTGAGTTTCTGCTGTACAGCAAGGTGAATTAGCTTTACAGGGTCCCCAACCTCTGGGATCTAATGCTTGATGATCTGAGGTGGAACTGATGCAATAATAATAGAAATAAAGTGCACAACAAATGTAATGCACTTGAATCATCCTGAAACCACGCCCACGCCAGTCCATGGAAAAATCATCTTCCACAAAACCAGTCCCTTGCCCCCAAAGTGTTGGGTACTGTGTATACATATATCTCCTGTTTTTTGGATTTCCTTCCCATTTAGGTCACCATAGAGCACTGAGCAGAGTTACTGTGCTATACAGTAGGTTCTCACTAGTTATCCATTTTATACATAGTTATAGTGGTAAGGCATTGGTCTCATGAACCGAAGATCACAAATTCAAACCTTGCCTGAGCCTAGTGTCTGTCTTCCCTTCCCAGAGGAGATTTTTTTTAGGGATGGGACCACTTTTCAAGGGGGATCATCCATTTTTAACCCATCCATCCACTCCAGTATTCTTGGCTAGGAAATCCCATGGACAGAGGAGGCTGGTGGGCTATAGTTCATTGTGTTGAAAAGATTTGAACACAACTGAGTGCACACATACTTACTCCTTGGAAGAAAAGTTATGACCAATCTAGATAGCATATTCAAAAGCAGAGGCATTACTTTGCCAACAAAGGTCTGTCTAGTCAAGGCTATGGTTTTTCCAGTGGTCGTGTATGGATGTGAGAGTTGGACTGTGAAGAAAGCTGAGTGCCGAAGAAGTGATGCTTTTGAACTGTGGTGTTGGAGAAGACTCTTGAGAGCCCCTTGGACTGTAAGGAGATCCAACCAATCCACTCTGAAGGATATCAGCCCTGGGATTTCTTTGGAAGGAATGATGCTAAAGCTGAAACTCCAGTACTTTGGCCACTTCATGCGAAGAGTTGATTCACTGGAAAAGACCCTGATGCTGGGAGGGATTGGGGGCAGGAGGAGAAGGGCACGACAGGATGAGATGGCTGGATGGCATCACCGACTCGATGGACGTGAGTCTGAGTGAACTCCAGGAGTTGGTGATGGACAGGGAGGCCTGGCGTGCTGCGATTCATGGGGTCGCAAAGAGTTGGACATGACTGAGTGACTGAACTGAACTGAACTGAGCGCACACACACACGCATCCATAGTATCAACAGTGTGCACATGCCAATCCCCATCTCCTGGCTTCTCCCACTCCCTTTCCTCCTTCGGTTTCTCTATGTTTGTTCTCTATGTCTGTGTCTCTACTTCTGCTTTGTAAATAAGATTGTCTAGACGGACTTTTTTCAGATTCTAACAAACACCCCCAAACACACCACATGATGTGGCCCTGCCCATCAGAGGAATAGTCTTGAAGTCTAAGTAATTCTGTGATCCCTTCCTCAGGACCACACCCTTTACCCCACCTCCCACCCCAGGTCCTACCTGGCCCCTCCCCAAGAGAAAGTTAGAGCTTGAAGAATGGCTGTAGGTAAGGAGGCATGTGTAGAGGGGATGGCCAGAGAAGGACGAGTCAGCATGCAGCCAGCCGCCCTCCTCCAGGGCACAGGGGCCCGGTACCCAGCCCCCAGGTGCAGAGCTGTCCCTGATAGGTGATGGACTAGCACTGTGGAGGCTTAGTGCTTCTTCCCTTTTCTAGTTTCTTTAAGATAAAAGGTGAGCTCTCTAGCTCCTTCTGGGTTCTTTCTGATGTCACATGTGCCTAAAGAAATTTGTCATGTGATATATTTAAAGCTTTGAAAATGAAAGTGTTAATTGCTCAGTCCTATCTGACTCTTTGTGACCCCATGGACTGTAGCCCCCAACCAGGCTCCTCTGTTCATGGAACACTCCAGGCAAGCAAACTGGAGTGGGTTGCCATTTCCTTTTCCGGAGGATCTTCCCAACCCAGGGATCAAACCCAGGTCTCCATTATTTTGGGCTGATTCTTTACTGTCTGAGCCATCAGGGAAGCCCCTGTTTAAAGCTTTGCAGGAGATCAAACCAGACAATCCCAAAGGAAATCAATCCTGAATATTCATTGGAAGGAATGGTGCTGAAACTCCAATATTTTGACCACCTGGTGCGAAGAGCTGACTCACTGGAAAAGACCCTGATGCTGGGAAAAATTAAGGGCAGGAGGAGAAGAGGACGACAGAGGATGTGATGGCTGGATGGCTTCACTGATTTGAGTTTGAGCAAACTCCAGGAGATAGTGAAGGACAAGGAAGCCTGGTGTGCTGCAGTCCACGGGCCACAAAAAGATGGACATGATTTAGCGACTAAACAACATTTTACCTGAGAAAGAACTACTTTCTTAGAGAATTAAATTATCTTTTAATGTTCCTATGCCATATTTAACAGTCTAGGGGTCCCTGTGTAACATTTAAGGATTATTAATCCACTCCATTTTTATAGACATTGAGTTGGAAATTGAGAAACTGCCATGTATTTAGCAAATTTCCAAATGAAGTCCATTTTTAAGAATAAAAATTAAAGGGACAAAATTATCTTCTATTATAATTTTATTTTCTCTAAGGTTTTTACCCATTATTATATGGGATTGAGAGCTATTAAAACTTCTAAATTTTAAATATGTTACAGTTAAACCAATAGACCAAAACTTAACTTGAATTATAGCTGTGAAGCTGCATTATTCTAGAAATAATTCCAGCACAAATGCCATAAAGATGATGATTTTTCTGACTTGGGGTCCCTTCCCCCCCACCCCACAAGTTTCCTCTCAGATGGTCTTAAGACATCTTATGTCAGTTCAAAACTGAATTATAAGTGGTAAGATGCATTAGTCAAACATTTATTCATATGTCAAAGTCAATATTGATTAAAATATTTATAATTTTCTGTCTGTTTTATCAACAGCTTTAGGTATCTCTTGGCATGGACTTTTGAGCTGTGCTCTTGCATTATTCTTGTTAATCACTTCAGGTCATCATAAAGTTTTAGTTCTTATTAATTTTCATTCATTAAATCTTCCTTTAAAGCTGTCCAGGGAAAGTTAAGTCCTACCTGCCATTTTTTTTTTTTTTTAACGTACTCAATATGAATTCCATGTGACCCAGGAATGAAGCTGAATTGTTTAGAGTGAGAAGACTATATGATCTCAAATAAGTGATCTGAAGTGACTCAGAAAGGAAAGGGATTATTTGGGATGGAATAAAAGAATCAGATATGGAAAAGAGCACCTGCTAATTTAAAAAGGGATAAAATACAAAAGGCATCAGGTAAGTCAAACATCAGATCACTTAACTATAGAGATTGTGACAAAAATCCTAGACCTTACTATAACGTTTCACTAAACATACTATGCAAATATAGTTGTGTGTTCTACAAAACTGATTACAAACCCTGCCCTAAGGATACTTACAATAAAACCCATCTTCTTTTTAAAAAGTGTATTTATATATTTTAATTGGGGGATAATTGCTTTACAATATTGTGTTGGCTTCTGCCATACATGAACATGAATCAGCCATAGGTATACCCATCCCACGCCTCTGTGTTGTCGTGGAGCGCCGGTTTGAGCACTCTGCATCACACAGCAAATTCTCACTGGCTATCTATTTTACAAACGGTAATGTGCATGTTTCTATACGACTCTCTCAATTCCTCCCACCCTCTCCTTCCCTCACTGTGTCCAGAAGTCTATTCTCTATATCTGCGTCTCCACTGCTGCCTACTAGTAGGTTAATCAGTACCATCTTTCTAGATTCCACATATATGCATTAATATACAATATTTGCTTTTCTCTTTCTGACTTCACCCTGTGTAATAGCCTTTAGATTCATCCACCTCATTAGAATGGACTCAAATGCATTTCTTTATATGGCTGAGTAATATTCCATTGTGTACATGTACCACAGCTTCTTTATTCACTCATCTGTTGATGGACATATAGGTGGCTTCCATGTCCTGACTATTGTAAATAGTGCCGCAATGAACACTGGGGTACATGTGTCTTTTTCAAGTATGATTTTCTCAGGGTATGTGAAAGTAGTGAGATAATTTAAAAAAAACCCATCTTCTTAATACTTATCTTGGGTGAAAAGTAATGCCAAACCTAGAGAAACACAATTCTTGAGAAGTAACCCCAATCCATTCCATCCGATCACCTCCAAATGAAAGCTATCAAAAGAAGTGTTTCCCACCAGTTAGACAGAGATGTGTATGGCACATGATGGCTCCTTATGGCTCCTCTCAGAGTAGGGGTGGGTGGCCCAGCGATGCAGACCACTGGGTTCGGGGAGTGTTCACCTGTCGCGCCCCTGGAAGCCTCACTAAGAGCAGGGCCTACTGTTCTGTGAATTAAGGTAAAGCCCCAATGATGGAGACTGCTTGTAGCCCTTAGAATGCTCTTTTTGAAAAATTGATGTAGAATTGCTTTCCAGTGGTTTATTAGTTTCACTGTACACGAAGTGAATCAGCTGTATGTACACATCCTTCTTCGGTTTCCCTCTCTCCTGCCCATCCCATCCTTCTAGGTCACCACCAGCAAAGCACTAAACTGAGCTTCCTAGAAGATTCCCACCAGCTATCTATTTTACACATGACATGAATTTTATACACGTCAGTCCTACTCTCTCTATTCATCCCACGCTCTCCTGCCCCTCCTGTATCCACATGCCTGTTCATCTGTACCATTTTTCTGGATTCCATCTATATGTGTTAATGTATCATATTTAAAGACATGTGTATCCCAATGTTCATTGCAGCACCATTTACAATAGCCAGGACATGGGAGCAACCTAAATGTTCAT
>SJYW01010380.1:315130-344170 GCA_006410735.1 Raphicerus campestris
GCCGTCCATGGGATTTTCCAAGCAAGAGTACTGGAGTGGGGTGCCATTGCTTTCTCCTAGGACAGCAATAAAACAAGACAAAAATAAAACACACAAAAAATGGGAAAACCCTAATCCTTTGTTTTCCATATGACATACATTAATGTTTAGCTGACAACTCAAGTTCTGAAAGACTTTATCTTTAAAAAAAAACAACAAGATTTGCTTATGTTATATTGTGACGAACTAAGAAATATTCATTTGGTCTTTATCCCTGTTTTTGGCTTAAGGCTCCTAAGCCCTTGGAATTTCTGAACAAAGAGGAGAGGAGCATCTTTGGTTATTCATAATAAAGCCTTTCAACTGTACTTCTTTGTGCTAATAAGGGGACTCTTGGAGGAAGATGAGGGTTGGTTGTCAGGGGAACTGACCTATGATTGGCTTCCAGGGAACAGAGAGGGGTTGAAGACTGAGATATTTGCCAAGGGCAAATGATTTAATCAACCAGGCCAATGTAATGGAACCTCTATAAAGCGCTAGACAACAGGGTAAAGAAGGCCTCTGGGTTGGTGGGCACATGTCGTTGCTGGGATGACTGCTCGCCCTGGAGTGAGAAATCTCTTTCCACCCTCCCCAGTATCCTGCTTTACGCATCTCTTCCATTTGGCTGTTGCTGAGTTCTAGCCTTTATAATAAAGCCAATAATAGTGACTACAGGGTTTTCCTGAGTTCTGTGAGCTGTTCTAGCAAGTTAATGAACCTGACAAGTGGGTCATGGGGACCCTTCATAGATAGATAATTAGTTTCCCGGGTAGCTCAAAGGGTAAAGAAGCTGCCTGCAATGCTGGAGACCTGGGTTCCATCCCCGGGTCGGGAAGATTCCCTGAAGGAGGCCATGGCAACCTGCTCCAGTATTCTTTCCTGGAGAAGTCCATGGACAGAGGAGCTTGGTGGGCTCCAGTTCATGGGCTTGCAAAGAGTCGGAGATGACTGAGCAACCAACACAGCAACTAGCTGGTCAAAAGACCCAGAGGCCCAGTCTTGGGATTGGCGTCTGCAGTGGGGGGCAGTCTTGTGGGCCCAAGCCCTTGACCTGAGGGGTCTGTGCTGACTCTGAATCCTTAGTATCAGAATTGCTTGATGTGAAAAATGCATGTGTTTGGTCAGAAGTATTGTGAATAGAAGACAAAGAGGTTTTCTTTTAGCCAAGTTGTAGGTAGGGCTTTTTCTCCCTCAGTGTCTGCAGTAGGATATTTTTCACTGAATATAACATATATTTCCTGTATCAGGGAAGACCTAGGTTGCCTTATGGATTCCCCAGGTGGTGCTAGTGGTAAAGAACCCGCCTGCCAATGCAGGAGATGTAAAAGACACAGGTTCAACCCCTGAGTTGGGAAGATTCCCCTGGAGGAAGGCATGGCAACCCACTCCAGTATTCTTGCCAGGAGAACCCCATGGACAGAGGAGCCTGGTGGGCTACAGTGCATGGGGTCTCAAAGAGTTGGACACGACTAAAGTGACTTAGCACACAGGGGTGCCTGGACTTTAGGGCACAGGCAGGGACATCAGGAAGCTGTTTCCCCACCTTCTGAACCTGCTGCCCTCTGAGTTGCTTCATTTTCAAGCAGGTTCTCCACATGGTGGCAGAGTGGTTGCCAACACACCTGGGCCTGCATCTTCCCAGTGATGAAGCTAGCAATCCACAGAAAGGATCTCTTTTCTGATGATTCCTTCAGTGTTGCTGCAGGGAGAGGGGCTGCCTGCCTGGCTCCAGTGAATGTTGGTCCCTGAAGGCAATGCTGTGATCAAGAGCTTGGGTTCCTCTGGGGGAAGCTGGCTTGAATCATGTTCCTTCCCCTTGAGCAGGGGAAGAAGTCAGCTCTAAATTCATCCATCAGATGGAGTTCCCCATGAGGGGCTCTGGGACTGGAAGAAATGTAGGGAAGTAAAGCAGGAGGATAAAATTTCAATTGCATGAAAAAACGAAATAAAAAATTCTAATTACAGCAGCTCACCCCAGCCACCTTCCAGAAAAAAACAGGAGACACTGTCTTTACTGACTCAAGCACCAGCGTCACAGTTTTCTGCCTTTTAATATTTCCTCTGATGAGAAACACGATCAAGAGAGTGCCCCTCATCAGCATCTAAGTGACTCTTACATATCCATACCCAGGAGACCGTTTTCATGATTTAACTGAGGTTCAATATTTATATTACTCATGTTTGGAGCCAATTAAGGCCATCTGGGAACTGAAATGAAAATAGAACAGCAAGCCCATAGGGCCAATGGCTGGTATGTGGATATGACACTGGAAAAGAGGGAGCATCGTGGGGTTTGTGGTGTCATCACACCTGGTAGTTGAATGTTATTTTGTGTTTGAGCCGTCTCTGTTATTAAGAAACAGATTATCTTCAGCTGAATTGCATGGAGAAGCAAACACTGATTGGCAACACATCTTTGTCTTGGATACTATCACCTAGAAAAAATTGTAAGGGGAAGATGGTTTTTATAAGGATGTTGATATATTTTTAATAGAAACTCTGCATCGCTGATACAGTAGATTACACACGTTTCCCTGGGAAAATGGTGCAGTAGGTTTATCATATAAGTGCTTTCTGCTAGCTTTAGTAAATTGAGTTTTCTCACTGCCAGAAAACTCTGATAGCATTTACTAGACAAGAGACACAAACACCCTCTCTATCACTGAGACTTTAGGCCATTTACATACCATGCCATCATTTTTAATTACTTGGAAAAAAGATGTGGTAAGAGAAGAACTATTAGGACTCAGTCACAGAGATGGAGAGAAAATATTCTCTTGAAATGTATATATATATATATATATACACGTATATATATATATGCGTGAGTGTGTGTGTGAGTGATAGTCACTTAGTCATGTCCAACTCTTTGTGACCCTATGAACTGTAGCCCGCCAGGCTCCTCTGTCCATGGGATTCTCCAGGCAAGAATGCTGGAGTGGGTAGTCATTCTCTTCTCCAGGGGACCTTCCCAACCCAAGGCTCCAACCTGGTTTCCTGCATTGAAGGTGGTTTCTTTACCCAGAGAGCTGCCAGGGAAGCTCATATGTGTGTGTGTGTGTGTGTGTGTGTGTGTGTGTGTGTACACACTTTCAGTTACATATATATTACAGATCACTTTCTATTGTAGGTTATTACAAGATACTGAATATAGTTCCCCAGGCCCTGAGCTATATAGTTAAAAGTCTTTATAAGTGCTGATCTAGGCATGACATAGTTTGTCTTGACACAGTGGTCTTTGATCTTATTTTCCTCGATTTCATTGAAAATCAGTTTAGACCCAGTAGCACCAATGGGGCTTCCAAAGTCTGGTCATGCGTGCTGGAGGGCACTGCTGGAGGGGATGGATGGGGTGGATGAGTCTTACCAAGGCAGTGAGGGAGCACCCAGCTCATCTGAACAAGAGAAAAAGGCTGGTGTGACAAAGGGTCGGAGAAAGCCATTTGGAAATCAGGCAGTGACTGGCGATCAGCAGAGTTCTCTGGACACTTGCTGAAGGGAACAGAGGAGGTGCCAGCTCAGAAATGGCTGCTGAAACCGTGGGGGCTGCTCCCCTATTTTGGGGTACAGGGCTGCGAATCACGTGACACACTCAGGTTGAAGAAAGTCTCATGGTGTGGCTCCTGCCAGGCACACTGCGGAACTCCACCTGCAGTAGTTGGGCAGGGTCTCCCACACAAGACTTTATGAAGGTGGACAAGGGATGTGTTGAGAATAGCTAAGTCTGCATCCTGGAGTGAGATAGATGGATATAGATAGCTGAAAGTCACTCAGTTGTGTCTGACTCTTTGCAACCCCATGGACTATTTCATGGAGTTCTCCAGGCCAGAGTACTGGAGTGGGTAGCTTTTCCCTTCTCCAGGGGATATAGATGGGTAGACTTAGATAAAAATATATAAGTATGCTATGAGATAGCATAGTATTATAATATGTAATACCTATTATATATTAATAGGTACATATATGCAATATATATAGGTAATATGTGTTAATACACTACAAATATATGCAATATGTAATATATTAAAGTTATGCAAGAATATAGACATAATACAATGTTAATAATACATATATGTCATTTATATTTTTTCTGATCTACATGGTTGCACTGGTATTGATTTATTGAGACTCACAAAACCATGCTGTGAGATGACTTTTATGGAGACCACTGTTCAACCCACTGTAGCCCCTCTTCCTGAAGAAGTATTGCTCCAGGAGATGAATTTGATCCCCTTTATAAGTGTTTTCTTTTACTCAAAAAGCAAATCTTTTCAATAATGAGTCCTTCATTATTCAAACTGCGGGACTAGCAAGGTGGGCATCTCCTGGGAACCTGTTAGAAATGCAGTTTCTGGGGCTCAGAGCCACACCTGCTGGATCAGGAAGGGGCACTGCAGTCTGTGCTCCAGGAGGGTACCCCGTGCACCTCACGATGTAGGGCCTGGGCTGTGGAGCCAGGCGTCTTCAGTGGGGCCTCGTGCTGTTCTCCAGGACAGTGTTGCGGTGCCCTGTGCAGAGCCTGGTGCCCTGCGGCTTCCTGGTGCAGAGGGTTCAGCCCTGCCCACCCCACCCCCCTGTTCTGGGTGTGGAAATGCTGTGAGCCCAGAGGAGCAGTGCTTTCTGCTGCTCAAGTGCACTTTGGGAGGGTTGTGGGCTGCNCGAATCACGTGACACACTCAGGTTGAAGAAAGTCTCATGGTGTGGCTCCTGCCAGGCACACTGCGGAACTCCACCTGCAGTAGTTGGGCAGGGTCTCCCACACAAGACTTTATGAAGGTGGACAAGGGATGTGTTGAGAATAGCTAAGTCTGCATCCTGGAGTGAGATAGATGGATATAGATAGCTGAAAGTCACTCAGTTGTGTCTGACTCTTTGCAACCCCATGGACTATTTCATGGAGTTCTCCAGGCCAGAGTACTGGAGTGGGTAGCTTTTCCCTTCTCCAGGGGATATAGATGGGTAGACTTAGATAAAAATATATAAGTATGCTATGAGATAGCATAGTATTATAATATGTAATACCTATTATATATTAATAGGTACATATATGCAATATATATAGGTAATATGTGTTAATACACTACAAATATATGCAATATGTAATATATTAAAGTTATGCAAGAATATAGACATAATACAATGTTAATAATACATATATGTCATTTATATTTTTTCTGATCTACATGGTTGCACTGGTATTGATTTATTGAGACTCACAAAACCATGCTGTGAGATGACTTTTATGGAGACCACTGTTCAACCCACTGTAGCCCCTCTTCCTGAAGAAGTATTGCTCCAGGAGATGAATTTGATCCCCTTTATAAGTGTTTTCTTTTACTCAAAAAGCAAATCTTTTCAATAATGCATCCTTCATTATTCAAACTGCGGGACTAGCAAGGTGGGCATCTCCTGGGAACCTGTTAGAAATGCAGTTTCTGGGGCTCAGAGCCACACCTGCTGGATCAGGAAGGGGCACTGCAGTCTGTGCTCCAGGAGGGTACCCCGTGCACCTCACGATGTAGGGCCTGGGCTGTGGAGCCAGGCGTCTTCAGTGGGGCCTCGGGCTGTTCTCCAGGACAGTGTTGCGGTGCCCTGTGCAGAGCCTGGTGCCCTGCGGCTTCCTGGTGCAGAGGGTTCAGCCCTGCCCACCCCACCCCCCTGTTCTGGGTGTGGAAATGCTGTGAGCCCAGAGGAGCAGTGCTTTCTGCTGCTCAAGTGCACTTTGGGAGGGTTGTGGGCTGCATTGGGCCCCTCCAGTCAACGCCTTAGACAGAGATCTTGTTTGGAGATAAGATCACTGCAGGTGTAATCAGTTAAGAGGAGGTCATGCTGGAACAGAGTGGGGCCCTCATTCAGTATGATTGTTGTCCTATAAAAAGGGGAATTTGGACACAGACATACACCGAGAGAAAATACCATGTGAAGACAGAGGCAGAGATGAAATGCTAAAGGTAGCCAGCAAGTTCCTAGAAGCTAGGAGAGACGCTCCTTCACAGACTTCCAGAGAACCAGCCCTGCTGACTCCTCCATCTTGGACTTCTAGCCTTCCAAACTGCCAGACAGTACATTTCTGGTTTTAAGCTACCAAGTCTGTGGTACTTTTTGTGGGAGCCCAACGAAACTAAAACAAGGGCCATTTAGGGTTAATTTTTTTTTTTTTTTTGGTGAGTGGCCTGAGGTCTGAACAATTAACTTCGAAAGAACTTTTTGAGCACAACCCATTTGTCAACTAGGAACTGCCTTAGAGCCGAGCAAAAGCTCTATGTCATCTTGACAATTATTTGGGATGCGTGATTCCCAGTTCCTGAGAGTGTTTGAGATGATATTTTTAGTTAGTTTTAAGTGACTGTAGTATCTTAAAGCGGGTTGTCAAAAGAATAATATTTTAGATTTTATAGCACTTTTGACCTTCTTCTTCTTTATCTTTATTTTCTTTTAGAATTGCCCTTCGTAAATGCTTTCCCTTAGCATTTTTTCATTTGTTTGGAGCCACAAATCAATACAATTAGATACAAAAGTCTTAGCTGAAAATAAAAGAAAATGAATGTATATGTTGAAGGAACATCTTGTGCAATTTTTCTCTTCCAATTAGCCCAATTAGTCAGTGACATCTAGGACTGGTCTTCCAAAAATAATTGTGGGCCAAAAGCCCAGTTATCAACTTTAATGAGTTGCTCTGAGTGAGCTAGTCTTCCCGCAAAAATTGATAAGTACAAGGTGTTCAGGATAATAATTCTGAGTGTTTATCCTGTTCTTTCACTTGTTCATTAATTTTTGTCAAATAAATTTAAGACAAAAATTCTTAAAGATGTGACTTTTCATTTATGAGTGTGCCAAAAAAGTTTGCAAGTACATTTTTCCTACAATACCTTTCAAAATAAACTTTTAATACACACACACACACACATAGAGTCTTTTAAATTCATAAATGCACAAGATTGGGAAAAGTCGCAGAAGAGTTATGGTCTGCACAGTTGGCACTTGTTCAATACAGACCACATGCCCCAGACTCTTCTCCTGAGAATGAGGATATATTTCACAGCCGGGAAAAGTGGGATCTAAGAAATGATGATTATGCTCTACAACCTGGTTGTTGGAGCTCAAATTAATGAGTGGAAAAGTACAATGAAGCAGCTTCATAAAAAAGAACTGCTTTGAAATGGTAAGTAGATACCCATCACTTATCTACCTGCAAGTGCCAGCTGAAATCACATTTTCTTTAATTTCAAATTGACGTGACTTCAAACTTCCCCTTGCAGGTGGCTGACCCCTTCATGATACCTTGATTACTTCTCGTCTCAGAGAAAAGAGAGCCATGGTGCTCCTGATGGAGTATGGAATGATGGGGAAGCAAGTTCACAAGCAAATGACCACGGCGTAATATAAACACTGTAATGTGGAAATTGTAAATGAGATGAAAACAGCATATGATGGAATTCTGTTTGGCTAAGGTTCAGTGAAAGCTGAAGAGAAGTGTAGATTTTTTGTAATTAGGAAGATGGCTAAGTCTTCCGAAGATACATTAACAGAGAAAGCTCTTCTAAACATGGGGAGTATGAGCAAAGGCCTGGAAATATCTGAGAAGGAACAGATTGTCTGCTACAACTAGATTGGGAGGTAGAGAGAAAATGAGGGTAAATATGGAAAGGCAAACTGGGGCTACTTCAAAAAGGGTCTTACAATGCCGCCTTGGGCTTATTCTACAAGCAGTGCAAATTCTCAGGTACTTATAAGCTGGTACGGCAGAGGAAAGTGAAAGAAAGTGAAGTCGCTCAGTCGTGTCTGACTCTTTGTGNCAAACTGGGGCTACTTCAAAAAGGGTCTTACAATGCCGCCTTGGGCTTATTCTACAAGCAGTGCAAATTCTCAGGTACTTATAAGCTGGTATGGCAGAGGAAAGTGAAAGAAAGTGAAGTCGCTCAGTCGTGTCTGACTCTTTGTGACCCAATGGACTGCAGCCCACCAGACTTCTCCATCCATGGAATTTTCCAGGCAAGGGTGTTGGAGTGGGTTGCCATTTCCATCTCCAGGGGATCTTCCTGACCCAAGGATCAAACCCAGGTCTCCCACATTGCAAGCAAGTGCTTTACTGTCTGAGCCACTAGGGGCCGCAAAATAGGTGCTTCTTCTGGGGGTGGAGTGGGCAGAGGGAAGAGATGTGACTGAGAAGGGGACACAGAAGGGACCAGAGAAGTGATTCTCTCTGATGCAATATGAGTGGAACTAATATTGAGTTTGTTTATCAAAAACTGGATGGGTTGAGCCAGTCTGAAAGCATTGGGTAGAACACTGGTTTGTGTTGTAGATTTGGAAATCATCAAGATATAAAGCTTTACTACAACGAAGATAGTAGAGGCTATGGAATTCCAACTGAGCTATTTCAAATCCTAAAAGATGATCCTGTGAAAGTGCTGCACTCAATATGCCAGAAATATCAATAACCTCAGATATGCTGATGATACCACCCTAATGACAGAAAGTGAAGAGCCTCTTGATGAAGGTGAAAGAGGAGAGTGAATAAGCTGACTTAAAACTCAATATTCAAAAAACAGATCATGGCATCCAGTCCCATCATTTCATGGCAAATAGATGAGGAAACAATGGAACCAGTGACAGACTTAATTTTGGGGGGCTCCAAAATCACTGCAGGTGGAGACTGCAGCCATGAAATTAAAAGACGCTTGCTCCTTGGAAGAAAAGCTATGACCAACCTAAACAGCCTATTAAAAAGCAGAGATGTTACTTTTCCAACAAATGTCCACCTAGTTAAAGCTATTGTTTTTCCAGTAGTCATGTATGAATGTGAGAGTTGGACCATAAAGAACTGATGCTTTTGAGCTGTGGGTGCTGGAGAAGACTCTCAAGTGTCCCTTGGATTGCAAGGAGATCCAACCAGTCAATCCTAATGGAAATCAATCCTGAATATTCATTTTAAGGACTGATACTGAAGCTGAAGCTCCTGTCCTTTGACCACCTGATGGGAAGAGCTGACTCATTAGAGAAGACCCAGATGCTAGGAAATATTGAAAGCAGGAGGAGAAGGGGATGACAGAGGATGTGATGGTTGGATGGCATCACCAACTCAATGGACATGAGCTTGAGCAAGCTCTGGGAGATGGTGAAGGACAGGAAAGCCTGGTGTGCTGTAGTCCACTGGGTCACAAAGAGTTGGACACGACTGAGCAACTGAACAACAATGGCATATAAAAGATAAGTAATGTGCTAGAAGTGGAATGACAGAAATTCAAGTTATAGGAGTGTTAAGAAGAAACTAGAGAAATAATAGTCCTTTGCTGTTGCTACTCAGTTGCTAAGTCTTGTGCATCTCTTTGCAATGCCATGAACTGCAGCATGCCAGGCTTCCCTGATCTTCACTGTCTCCTGAAGTTTACCCAAATGCATGGTAGAGATCAAAAAAGGATAGAGATTTATTAGATTATCCATAATAAGGATGTGATAAAATGGAAGATAGTGGAGAGTTTCAACAAGAAGGCAGGGATCAGATGTAGAAGAGGTCTAGAACATAGTAGAAAATCATACAAGTATTTGGCAATCAAGAGTCATAAAACACTTCTTTTGAGATGGAATGATTTTGTGGGGGAGGATCACAGAGGGTGAGAATAAAGAGGGAGACAATTGTTCATGAATATTTAATAGTGTGAATGAATATGCATGCAAGGCTTCTTATGTCTATATGCATCGGTTACTCATCAATTACTTCAGGCAAATTATGTGATCTGGGCAAAACAAATATTCTTGTTCTTCCATTTAAAGTAGCATTTACTGAACTAAAGTTACCTTTCAGTTCAGTTCAGTTCAGTCGCTCAGTCGTGTCCAACTCTTTGCGACCCCATGAATCGCAGCACACCAGGCCTCCTTGTCCATCACCAACTCCCAGAGTTCACTCAGACGCNCAACATGGGCCAGTGGATGAGAACTGGGGAGCAGGACACTTCTGGGGCAGGAACTTCACCATTGGTGGGACAGGGTGCCCTGTGTAGCAGACATATGCTTTGGTGTCTCTGAAAAGTTAGTCTGTATTCCTAGGACTTGATGTAACGACCCATCAGATTATCTCACCATCTGCCCTTGTTCTCACTACATGCTCTTCATACAGTATTTTTTGGGGGTATGATTTCACTGTTCAAAGTGGAATTTTCCAAGTGGAATGACTGCACTGACTTGAAGAGGTAAAAGGAAGGGATGCTCTTGCTGTGAACTAAGAAACCACCATTCTCACTTGTGTATCCACCTCTCAGGGGCAACTGGAGCCTGTCCCTGGGAGACTTCTGGGCACCTGGAAGGGCCAAAGACCAAGCCACTTTGCGTGGCCCTGCTGTGCTGGAAGACATGGCTCTAACTGGTCTTCTCTGGCAACTGAAGTCCTCTTCCTTGCACATGCAACACTTATCAGTCTTTTTGTGAAAGACCACGTGGGAAGACTTGGAACCATTTGCTAAAATTAGATCTGTGGGTTTTGGTTGGCTTTTATTTCCCATATTCTGTCTGTCTGCTATTTCAAGTGATTGAAACGAGCAATTGGCAGTGTGAGGGAACATTATCTATCCTGTGTTTCTAGTCTTCTGTGGTTTTGTAACTTTATGGTGGCATCTCATGAAACCAAGATCTCTCCTAAGAAGTGACTTATCATTAAAAATCACTGCTTTAGCTGCACTGTGTGCTCACAGGTGTGTGTGCATGTGTGTGTCCGTGTGTGTGTGTGCATGTGCAAAGAGTAGCTACTGCTGGCAGTGTCTACACCTATAGAAGTGTCTGATTCCCCAGAAACATGGAGCACAGGAGTCTCTGGTCTTGAGCAAGCCCAGTTCCTATCACCCTCCGTCAGACTTCCTTCTCATTTGCCTCGAGGGCCTCTTGTGCCCTGAATGTAATTTTTTCATTCAGTAAGATTGACTCATAAATCCACTAGCAGTTATCAATGTTCTTATGACTTTGGCACCAGAGAGTGACTATATCTTTGACCTACAACCCAGTAGATATTTGCCCAAGAGTGGAAACAAGAATTGCAAACACATGCTATCTATATACTTTTCTTCACCCACGGTCTCAAGGATGAATAAGGTGAATATGTCCTGAAATAGGTCCAAAGAACAATGGACACAAGACATTTAAGGAGAATAAAGAGGCTATTAAAATATCATTAATGATTAATTTAGAGGATTATATGTATAAGATTGTCTTTGTGCAATGCATTATTATATTTAAAAAATATATATTTTTTGTATTAAAATACTTAAGGACTTCCCTGGTGGGACAGTGGATAGGAATCCACTTGCCAACACAGGGAACATGGGTTCAATCCCTGGTCTGGGGAGATTCCACATATCCTGAAGCAACTAAGCCCATGTGCCACAAGGACTGAGTCTGAGTGCTGCAGCTATTGAAGCCTGCCTGCCCTAGAGCCTGAGTTCCACAACAAGAGAAGCCATCACCACGAGAAGCCCATGNTTCAATCCCTGGTCTGGGAAGATTCCACATATCCTGAAGCAACTAAGCCCATGTGCCACAAGGACTGAGTCTGAGTGCTGCAGCTATTGAAGCCTGCCTGCCCTAGAGCCTGAGTTCCACAACAAGAGAAGCCATCACCACGAGAAGCCCATGGGCTGCAGCTCGAGTAGCCCCTGCTCACCACGCCTAGAGCCCCCCCAAGGCAGCAGCGAAGACCCAGCACAGCCCAAATCAGCAAATCAAAGTCGAAAAAGTGAAACACTTTTCAATTGTGTTACTCAGTTCTCCAAGATGCATGTATGTATATTACATATCATATATAACACATAATATACTAATATATGATATATAATATTTGTTATTGTTCAGTCACACAGTCGTGTCTGACTCTTTGTGACCCAATGGACTGCAGAGCAGCAAACTTCCCTGTCCTTCACTATCTCCTGGGCTTTGCTCAAACTCATGTCCGTTGAGTCGAAAATCCAAAATCTGCAGTTTAGAACTGGAGGTCATCAGGCTACAGACCCAGGGAAGATCCTCTGTTGCAGTTCGAGTCCAAAGACTACCCTGCTGGTGGGGAAGAGTTGACGCTGCAATGCTAGCCTGCAGGGTGTCCACTGCAGAATTCCCAGAATTCCCTCTTGTTCCGAGGTCAACCTTTTTTTCAGTTAGGCTTTCAATTGACTGGATGAACTCACTATGGAAGACAATCTGCTTTATTCATCATCCGCCCATTAACTTAAATGTAATTCCCACGCCAGAAACACCTTACAGACACATTCAGGATAATGTTGGATCATGCATCTGGGCACCGTGGCCCAGCCAGATAAAGCTAACCATCATATTAATACTCTCCTAGGCTTTCCTGGTGGCTCAGTGGTAAAGAACCTGCCTGCCAGTGCAGGGGACCCGGGTTCGATCCCTGTGTCAGAAGAGCCCCTGGAGAAGGAACTGGCAGCCCACTCCAGTGTTCTTGCCTGGAGAATCCCCATGGACAGAGGAGCCTGGAAGGCTACAGTCCATGGGGGTGCAAGCATCGGACATGACTGAGTGACTAAACCACCACCATCCAATACTCTCCTCTCCAAAACTGTGAAGGCATTTTGATTGAAATTATGTTGGCAGCAGCTTTTTCACTTTTGACTGCTGCATAATGGCAAAAATGAGGAGTCACAAGGATCCCTGTTTCGGTGGGGTGGAGTTGTGGGTAATGGTCAGTGGAGGAATGGGAGTCTTCGAAGGTGTCTGAGAGACTGCGTTCAGTGTAAGCTGCTGAGCCCTATACTGCTGTGTTTGTGTGCGCTGAGCTTCAGGTGAGCCTGTAGAAAACTTTGCCCTGGTTGAAAAGATGCTTACTGGAAAGAATAATGTTGAGTGATGATGCCATCTGATGCCAGTTTGAATTTGAAAAGGGACATAGTTCTAGGATCTGTAATCGTCCACATTTTTATATGTAGCCTGGATAAAAACAGGAAGAAGTGATGGTTGTTTGGTCAACAAGTCATGTTCAGCATTTTTGCCACCCCATGGACTGTAGCCCACCAGGCTCCTCTGTCCATGGAATTCTCCAGGCAAGAATCCTGGAGTGGGTTGCCATTTTCTTCTCCAGGGGATTCTCCCAACCCAGGGACTGAACTCGTCTCTTGCATTGCAGGCGGATTCTTTCCTGCTGACTCACCAGGGAAGCCCAGGTGTGATTATTACGTTTTATGAATCTGGGTTGGACAGTGGATAAGTAAGACATGGGGCAATCACATAAAGAACTGAATCTAAGTAGTAACACACAGGAGCACATTGTGATCCTATTCTTGGCTGCTCAAGCTCTTCTGCAAACAGCAGGAAGATGGGGTTGTGGCTTAGGCACAAGATATGTGTAAAAAAGATTTGGAAACTTGAGGTGATCCTGAATTTGCTGAGCTTGCCAAGGCCAACTGGATGCACAGAGAAGCTTGAGTTGAGTTTGCTTGTCAACTTGGCCTACTGGGAGAGAGTGCTCTGTCCCCAGGTAGTCACAAGACAATCAGCCACTCTGTTTAATCACCACCTTCTAAATAGCATTGCTCTAGGGGGTTTCCATATAATTCTGGCTAGAAGGTAAGGTGTGCAATGAAATTATTTCCCCACGTTTTTCTTCTTGCTGTCACATTTTTTCAGAAAATGAGTACTCAGAATTCGTTTCCACAGTGGAAGACTTTAGAGTACAAATCCATTTACGATGGCAAATGTAACTCTATTTGTATATTTTAGCTGAAATCAATTATATAAGTGCTTCAGAGGACCTTTATTTTGCCCCATGTTTCATCGGCATCAAGGCTTTAAGAAGTTGTTTGATCTTTCCTTTGCTGAAACTCCTTTGTAAGAGTGATGGGCTTGCTAAAATTTACAGTGATGCTAACCTCATTACTCTGAACCATTTTAAGAGGATTAGGCTTTTCAAGGGGAGGGTGGATTCTAATACCATGACTAATGTTTTGGCCAATATAGTACAATGCTTTTTGATTATGAAAATTGGTTAGTAAACATTTCAGTATGCTCCATCCTTTTCTGCTCATGACAAGCAGTCCTAAAATGTGGCTTTTGAAACTTGGTTATAGATTTGCTCTGTATCCCTGAAATAATCACTGTGGAGCAGGGCAACCTGCCATGTTGCAGGAGGGACCTGGGGGTAAATTTCTTTGGCTGTTGACAATCGCAGGTGACTCGTTAGGTGCAAGTGTTTCCCATTATTGAATCAAGGTTGAATATAGAAAAGCGAGTAGAGAGGAGGTGGTAATAATCATCTCAGAGGGAAATATTCTTTGCCAGGATAGAGTTATGTCTCCAGGTTGAGGTTTCCAAATGTTTTTTTGCTGGAAAGAAAATAGCTTACTTGTGTTATTATTGTCACCATGCTAAAATTTACGATGGATAGAAGCTTTTGGAAAGTGGTTAATTAACCAACTTTGTAAGCAGAAAGGTATATCTTACAGATTTGGGAACCATATATTTGAATCCAGAGGCTCCTGGTCTGATAAAATAAAAACTTGGGGATACTTTTATATGGAAGAGAATCTGGAAATGTGGCTTAGTTACCAAAGCAGCAGATTTTCTGAGAGATGTCGAAAGTTTATGAAGAGGATAGACTATCTGAAATTGAGATTATATTAGTGAAACCAAACTCATAGCCTCACTGACCCAATGGACATGAATTTGAGCAAAGTCCAGGATAGTGGAAGACAGAGGAGCCTGATATGCTGCAGTCCCTGGGGTCACAGAGTCAGACACGACTTAGTGACTGAACAATAAGAAGCTCATGCTCTACCCTGACCCTTCCTGCACACCACCTGGTCTCCTAATTGGACCCCTCACCGTTATTTACTAGTTCAAAGCACTTGCCAGCAGTCATCCTTGACACCTGTCTCCTGCAGAGTTCCTTGATCCAACCAACTACTAAGTCTATTGCCCTTCCTAAGAGCCATCAGATTCTCTGCACCTCCACACCACCTTGGGTGAAACCACAATCACATCCATGCGGACTAGAGAAATAATCAAATTTGCCTCCCCAAGCCCTCCTACACTTTTTCTGGGAATGAAAGTTTGTGCAGCCACTATGAAAAATAGCACGGAGGGTCTTCAAAAAACTCAAAATACAGTTGTTATCTGATCTAGTATTTCACTCCTGGGCATATATCTGGATGAAACCACAATTCAAGAAGATTCTTGAACCTTTATGTTCATAGAAGCACTATTTACAAGAGCCAAGACACGGAAATGACTTAAATGTCAACCAACAGAGGAATGAATAATGACATGTGGTACATAAATACAGTGGAATATGACTCAGCTATAAAAAAGGATGAAACAAGGCCATTTGCAGTAGCCTGGATGGACCTAGAGATTATCAAACTAAGTGAAGCAAGTCATAAAGAGAAAGACAAATACCATACGGTATCACTTATATGTGAAATCCGAGATATGACACAAAAGAACTTATCTATGAAATAGGAGCAGACTCACAGACATAGAGACCAGACTTGTGGTTGCCAAGGTGGAGGGGAGAAAGAGAAGACTGGATTGGGAGCTTGGGATTAGCAGAAGCAAACTATTATTAAAGTTAGAATGAATGAACTCTAAGGATTCACTGTATAGCACAGGGAAGTATAGTTAATATCGAGAAATAAACCACAATGGAAAAGGATATGAAAAGTAATACATATAAATATATATCTGTATAACTGTATCACTTTGCTGTGCAGAGGAATTAACACAGCATTGTAAATCAAATATACTTCAATAAAAGAAAAAATTGCCCCTGCAAATTCCCCTTAGCTCCTTTCAGTGTGTTCCGTACACTGCAGCCAAGTTAACGTTTTTTTAAGCAAACTTGATCATGTTGCTCCCTTCCTCTCTCATCCTCTGTGCTCCATACAATGCTTCACTCAGTTCCTTTGACCAAGGCTTCCCTGAGAGCTTAGTTGGTAAAGAATCCACCTGCAATGCAGGAGACCCCGGTTCAATTCCTGGGTCAGGCAGATCCAATGGAGAAGTGATAGGCTACCCACTCCAGTATTCTTGGGCTTCCTTTGTGGCTCAGCTGGTCAAGAATCACCTGCAATGTGGGGTACCTGGGTTTGATCCCTGGGTTGAGAAGATCCTCTGGAGAAGGGAAAGGCTACTCACTCCAGTATTCTGGACTGGAGAATTCCATGGGCTGTATAACCCATGGGGTCGCAAAGAGTTGGACACGACTGAGAGACTTTCACTTCTTCTGTCCCGTGACTGTAGACGCCCAGGCCGGTTGGGGTTAAGTCTACCCATCATCTGCTCACACAGCACCCAGTACTACCCCACCACTGCACTGTGGTGGTGAGACAGTTAACTGTTCTTTGCCTTCTTTCACCTGCTAACCTGTCAGCTTGGTGGGGCAGGCACGGTGACTGCCATGTGTTCTCCANTAACCCATGGGGTCGCAAAGAGTTGGACACGACTGAGAGACTTTCACTTCTTCTGTCCCGTGACTGTAGACGTCCAGGTCGATCGGGGTTAAGTCTACCCGTCATCTGCTCACACAGCACCCAGTACTACCCCACCACTGCACTATGGTGGTGAGATAGTTAACTGTTCTTTGCCTTCTTTCACCTGCTAACCTGTCAGCTTGGTGGGGCAGGCACGGTGACTGCCATGTGTTCTCCATACCAGAGTTCCACCCACCGTATTCCAGGGACTCGCTACATATTTGCTGAATAGAAAAATAGACGACAACCTGAGACGTGTGGTTGCTGTGCAGGGGGAGCTCTCACATGAGCCTGAAACGTCANCATACCAGAGTTCCACCCACCGTATTCCAGGGACTCGCTACATATTTGCTGAATAGAAAAATAGACGACAACCTGAGACGTGTGGTTGCTGTGCAGGGGGAGCTCTCACATGAGCCTGAAACGTCAGGAACTGAGAATGTACACATATAGTGTATGGTGCAGGGCAGCATAGGAGAGAAGACATCATCCTAATGTATTCAGTCTCCTCCCTCTTCCTTTACCCATCATCCCCTTTGGTAACTCTGGGCCATTCTGCAACCATCCCCAGAGGAGTAGAGAAAGGCAAGTGGGTCTCTTTCTGGCTTGTGAGTTATGAAAGCTGAGTGTGATATCACAGGGAACAACTGCCATGGGGAAGCTATGGGGCATAGAAGTTGGTGGACCCCTAAAAGGGGAGCCCCAGAGCACATCATGAGAAACACGGGCTGGAAGAAACACAAGCTGGAATCAAGATTGCCGGGAGAAATATCAACAACCTCAGATATGCAGATGACACCACCCTTATGGCAGAAAGTGAAGAGGATCTAAAACGCCTCTTTATGAAAGTGAAAGTGGAGAGTGAAAAAGTTGGCTTAAAGCTCAACATTCAGAAAATGAAGATNCAGCTTTGGGAACCTGGCTGGATGTAGCGATCTGTGCTGTGTGTGTGTGTGTGTGTGTGTGCGCGCGCGCGTGTCCCTCTGTGCACGCTTAGCCACGTCAGACTCTTTGCAGCCCATGGACTGTAGCCCGCCAGTCTCCTTTCCCTGTGTAATTCTCCAGGCAAGAATACTGGAGTGGATGACCTTCTCCAGAGGATCTTCCCGAGCCACGGACTGAACCCGAATCTCTTGCATCTCCTACAGTAGGTGAATTCTTTACCGCTAGCGCCACCTTGAAAGCCCCCTTGGAAAGCCCCCTTGTCAATCCAAATAACACCACATTTATNAGAATACTGGAGTGGCTGACCTTCTCCAGAGGATCTTCCCGAGCCACGGACTGAACCCGAATCTCTTGCATCTCCTACATTAGGTGAATTCTTTACCGCTAGAGCCACCTGGAAAGCCCCCTTGGATGGCCCTCTTGTCAATCCAAATAACGCCACATTTGTTAGTTTTGCATGTGGGGCTTCTTCCTACATTTTCTTTGAAAACATTTCCTTTTAGCTAAACATTTTGAAAGCATCCTGGAGAGGTAAGTTACCTAGGCAGCGACTGCGTGTGTGTGTTAGTCTCTCAGCTGTGTCTGATTCTTTGTGACCCCATAAGCTGTAGCCCGCCAGGCTCCTCTGTCCATGGAATTTCCCAGGCAAGAATACTGGAGAGGGTAGCCATTCACTTCTCCAGATCTCCCCAACCCAAGGGTTGAACCGGGGTCTCCCACATTGCAGGCAGATTCTTTACTGTCGAGCCACCAGGAAAGCCCCAGGTAATGACTATAAGTTCTCTCTTTTCCAGAACAATCCTGCTTTCCTATCTTCCCCTCCATCCTCCTCCTCCCTCCGTGTGTTAAGTAGGCATGTTTTAGGAAATGTATAACAATTGTTAATGATGGGCTTCTCTCCGTGGCTTAGATAGTAAAGAATCTGCCTGCAATGTAGGAGACTCAGGTTTGATCCCTGGGTTGGGAAGATCCTCTGGAGAAGGGAATGGCAACCCACTCCAGTATTCTGGCCTTGAGAATCCCCATGGGCAGTGGAGCCTAGTGGTCTACAGTCCATGGGATTGTAAAGAGTAGGACATGACTGAGCAACTAGAGCTTTCACCATTTTCAGGAACAAGGGTACCTCTCTCTCACCTGACTCAAGGTGCTTGAAACCTCCATCTATCAGGTTGTGTTCAAGTTACAGGCTAGTTACAGACAGTGGAAACATTAATCTGGATTTAATTTAACAGCTTTGACAGCATCTCTGGAGAGAAGGCATAATTAATACTGATCTTAACAGATGAAAAGTTGGAAATGAAAACTATTTAAACATTGCCTCGCAGGACACCGGATAGGTCATTAGACAAGGCTGGAACCCAAGCATATGACATCCAAGCCTGGCTTCCTCAGAGACTTTTTTCACAGCTGCCTTTTGAATTTCAGCCTGCTGCTTCTCATGGAGAAGACAGTAGCCATGAATTGCTAATTGCTAATTGTCAACACAACTTACGCTTGACTACTTTATAATGATGATAGGATTTCAGCATTGAAATTCCTGCCCCAGAAGCAAATGAAATCAAAAGGCAGGCAGGGTCTGTGCTTCTTGCTTGGACCTCTCCATTCATCCTGTCCCTGCAGGCACATGTGCGGACCTGTAGCTGTGATGACCGGGGCCAAGATCCCCGGGCAGCCTGCAGCCTTGTGATGGTCATTATCCATAGGGTGGGGGCCATGGGGTGGAGGGGTCTCTCTTTGGTTGTGTTGTTGCTGTTGTTCAGTTGCCAAGTTGTGTCCGACTCTTTGTGACCCCATGGACTGCAGCACACCAGGCCTCTGTGTCTTTCACCATCTTTGAGACTTTGCTCACATTCATGTCCATTNAGAATACTGGAGTGGCTGACCTTCTCCAGAGGATCTTCCCGAGCCACGGACTGAACCCGAATCTCTTGCATCTCCTACATTAGGTGAATTCTTTACCGCTAGAGCCACCTGGAAAGCCCCCTTGGATGGCCCTCTTGTCAATCCAAATAACGCCACATTTGTTAGTTTTGCATGTGGGGCTTCTTCCTACATTTTCTTTGAAAACATTTCCTTTTAGCTAAACATTTTGAAAGCATCCTGGAGAGGTAAGTTACCTAGGCAGCGACTGCATGTGTGTGTTAGTCTCTCAGCTGTGTCTGATTCTTTGTGACCCCATAAGCTGTAGCCCGCCAGGCTCCTCTGTCCATGGAATTTCCCAGGCAAGAATACTGGAGAGGGTAGCCATTCACTTCTCCAGATCTCCCCAACCCAAGGGTTGAACCGGGGTCTCCCACATTGCAGGCAGATTCTTTACTGTCGAGCCACCAGGAAAGCCCCAGGTAATGACTATAAGTTCTCTCTTTTCCAGAACAATCCTGCTTTCCTATCTTCCCCTCCATCCTCCTCCTCCCTCCGTGTGTTAAGTAGGCATGTTTTAGGAAATGTATAACAATTGTTAATGATGGGCTTCTCTCCGTGGCTTAGATAGTAAAGAATCTGCCTGCAATGTAGGAGACCCAGGTTTGATCCCTGGGTTGGGAAGATCCTCTGGAGAAGGGAATGGCAACCCACTCCAGTATTCTGGCCTTGAGAATCCCCATGGGCAGTGGAGCCTAGTGGTCTACAGTCCATGGGATTGTAAAGAGTAGGACATGACTGAGCAACTAGAGCTTTCACCATTTTCAGGAACAAGGGTACCTCTCTCTCACCTGACTCAAGGTGCTTGAAACCTCCATCTATCAGGTTGTGTTCAAGTTACAGGCTAGTTACAGACAGTGGAAACATTAATCTGGATTTAATTTAACAGCTTTGACAGCATCTCTGGAGAGAAGGCATAATTAATACTGATCTTAACAGATGAAAAGTTGGAAATGAAAACTATTTAAACATTGCCTCGCAGGACACCGGATAGGTCATTAGACAAGGCTGGAACCCAAGCATATGACATCCAAGCCTGGCTTCCTCAGAGACTTTTTTCACAGCTGCCTTTTGAATTTCAGCCTGCTGCTTCTCATGGAGAAGACAGTAGCCATGAATTGCTAATTGCTAATTGTCAACACAACTTACGCTTGACTACTTTATAATGATGATAGGATTTCAGCATTGAAATTCCTGCCCCAGAAGCAAATGAAATCAAAAGGCAGGCAGGGTCTGTGCTTCTTGCTTGGACCTCTCCATTCATCCTGTCCCTGCAGGCACATGTGCGGACCTGTAGCTGTGATGACCGGGGCCAAGATCCCCGGGCAGCCTGCAGCCTTGTGATGGTCATTATCCATAGGGTGGGGGCCATGGGGTGGAGGGGTCTCTCTTTGGTTGTGTTGTTGCTGTTGTTCAGTTGCCAAGTTGTGTCCGACTCTTTGTGACCCCATGGACTGCAGCACACCAGGCCTCTCTGTCTTTCACCATCTTCGAGACTTTGCTCACATTCATGTCCATTGAGGTGGTCGTTCTCTCCAACCATCCCATCCTCTGCTGCCCCTTTCTCCTCTTGCCCTCAATCTTTCCCAGCATCAGGGTCTTTTCTAAATGAGTCAATTCTTTGCCTCAGGTGGCCAAAGTATTGGAGCTTCAACTTCAGCATCAGTCTATCCGATGAATATTCAGAGTTGATTTCACTGTCTCTCCATCTTTCTAGGGCCAAACAATCTATTCCCAGTAGTGCTTTGGAGAAGAATCTGATTGAAAATTGTATGGATGGTTTGTGGGAGCCAGTTGTAATTCCATGCTTTAAGAAGCAATAAACTTTAAAGAAGAATTTTCAGGAGAAAATTAATCCACCTTTTTATTAAGTTAAGGAAAATATATTGATGCCTGCACCTCCCCACCCCACCCCGCAACCTCCTGCCTCAACTGGGAGTAGATACCAACATATACCATTTAAAAATTTTCCAACATCTTGTTGCATGTCAGGGATTCATCCTGCTGGCTGTTCATACACCTCAATGAAAGCCAGAAATCCCTTCTTCCCCTTTCATCGTCTCTGCTCTCGTGCAGCCACATTGCTGAACATATAGCTACTAAAACAACTGCATTTACCCTGGGTTTGGTTGTCTTTCCTTTACTTTTGGACAATTAGATTTAATACAAGTCATTGAGAATGGCATTCAAAGATGACTATGAGGGACCTGATCTTAATTCTTGAGTATATTCAGGAGACCAAGGTTTGATTCTTGGGTCAGAAAGATCCCTTGTAGAAGGGAAAGGCTACGCACTCCAGTATTCTTGCCTGGAGAATTCCATGGATAGAGGAGCCTGGAGGGCTACAATCCAAGGGGTCACAAAGAATCAGACACGACAGAGCGACGAATACTCACATTAAAGGTGTTAGAATTCGATGCCTTTGAACCACTTCTGCCTTCTTCATCAGTGTATCCTGTTAATGGTGCCCAGTATGGCTTCCAATGTCATCTATGGGAGCCCACTAGCTTCATCTCTTCTCCAGTTGATGAAGGTGCCTGGAGACATTTCTACCCAACTCTGCCCCTATTCAGAGGAAGTAACTTCTCAGTAACTGTAGTGGGTTGAATGGTGGCCTCTAAAGAGCTAACGTCCATGTCCTAACTCTTAGAATCTGGTGAATGTGACCTTCTTTGGAAAAAGGGTCTTTGCAGATGTAACCCATTGGAAGACTTTGTTAAGAAGCTCGAGTTGATTTATCTGGGTATCTGGGTGTGCCCTAAGTCCAATGACAAGTATTCTTATCAGGGACACACAGAAGATGGTGAAGTGAAGATTTAGGCAGGGATTTCATCTTCAAGTCAAGGAACACCAAGGAATGCCAGCAGCCACCTCATACTTGAAGAAACAGGAGTAGGGTTTTCCCCATGGAGAATGGCCTTACTAACACCTTGATGTTGGACTTCTGGCCTCAAGAACTGGAGGGAATACATTTCTGTGGATTTAAGACACTGTTTGTAGTCATGTGTTAATGGCACCCTAGAAAGTGACATAGTGACCCATTCAAGAAGGTGACTTCACGGATGATCTTTATGGCAGTGACCCTATTCTGCATGACACTGTAACGGTGGACACATGTCCTTATACATTCATCAAAAACCATAGACTGTGCAACATTGAAGTGAACCCCGATGGAAACTGTAGCCTTTGGGTGATAATGATGTGTTCATGTAGACTTACAAATATCTCTGGTGGCGAATGTTGAGAATGAGGGAGTCTTTGGTAGGGAGATGTGAAGTGGAGTGCAGGGGGTAAAATGTTCCCTGTCCTTTCTGTTCAATTTTGCTGTGAGTCCAAAACTGCTCTAAAAAAGAAAATCTATCAAAAACTGGCCAACATGCCTCATTTCCCTTCTATGGAAAACGTGACTCTTCTCACTGACAGGCACAGTCCAACCTTGTGCGTCTCTTTACTGAGATAAGCAACTCAGAAGAGGCCACCACAACCTTCACACTCTGGTCTTGGAAACACGCAGCCTTTGCTTTGTCTAGCTCTGTATCTGGGTTGTCAGGTGTTGTTGGAGAATTTTGGGCCAACTTGGCTGATATATGTCCTTCAAATTCATGATCTCAAAATTCAGTGAGTTCTCAACACTACTGTTTCCCCTGGGCTATTTGCTTTCCCTTCTCTGGGATAACTACTTCATGTTTCACTTCTTCTCCTTAAATCTCCAAATCAGTCTTCCTACCTGTGCCTCCCACAGGCAGGTCATCAACCAGGTGTTAGTTTGTCATGAAAATAGAAGGAATTGGATGGAAACCTGTTAATCTAGGAACATCAAATCTAAAATTGATGCTTTTGAACTGTGGTGTTGGAGAAGACTCTTGAGAGCCCCTGGGACTGCAATAAGATCCAATGAGTCCATCCTAAAGGAAACCAGTCCTGAATATTCACTGGAAAGACTGATGTTAAAGCTGAAACTTCAATCCTTTGGCCACATGATATGAAGAACTGACTCATTTGAAAAGACCCTGATGCTGGGAAGGATTGAAGGCAGGAGGAGAAGGGGATGACAGAGGATGAGATGGTTGAATGGCATCATCGACTTGATGGACATGGGTTTGGGTGGACTCCGGGAGTTGGTGATGGACAGGGAGGCCTGGCGTGTTGCAGTCCATGGGATTGCAAAGAATCGGACGCGACTGAGCGATTGAACTGAACTGAATCTAGACACCTACCTGCACTGGAAGAATGTCTCCTTTCTCCCTCCAAGGCCAGTCCTGTGCTCTCTGGAGGACACAACCCTACCATCTTCTCAAAGATTTAAGTCCTTCTTGTTCCTTCCCCCATCAGCATCACCTTCTCTCTGCCGGACCATTTTTTTCAGAGCACACAAACACAACAGTGGTTTTTCTAATCCTTTTAAATCTTCCTTGACCTCTTCCTGCTCCAGTTTGTGCCCTATGGTTCTGTTCCATTTCACAGCAAAAAAAATCTCAATTCTCCTAAGAATTGTCAGCTTATACTCTCTCCATTTGTTTTGCAGAACTGTCTTGCAGTTCTCCATTTGTTTACACTCTCAGATCCTTCTAATCTGGTTTTTACCCACTTTTGTTTTGAGCTACCTTTTCAGGATCACCTCTGGCCTCCATGCTCCATTTTATTCAGCTCATTGTTGCTACTGGGACAGAACATGTCCCTTCTTCCAGAACACATCCCACCCTCCAGAACATCACACTCTAGATTTTCTTCCCACTGTTCCCTCCTTCCTTTTTTCCATGACGCATTCTACCTTTTCTCCCAACTGTTAAATATTTTGAGAGTCCTACAGCTCACTCTTTGTCTGCCCACTGCCCACCCCCACCCCCCACCACATGCTCCTGAGATAAATGATTTGTCCTCATGACACCCAGGTGGAAATCCCAAGCCCAAGGCTCTCACATCCAACCACTCACTTGATACACCTGTCTGTGGGTTCACAGGTATTGTCATGCCTCCCTTCTACCTTTCTCCCCCCTTTCTTCAAACAGAACACAACACCCCTACCCAGCCCACCATCCACCTGGGTCAGAGTCTTTGGCATCATCCTCAACTCCTCCTACTTTCTCTTCTCTCACCCCCATCCTATGCCACCTATCAAGAAATCCTGCCACTTCTGGCTCCAGGGTGCGGTTCCAGTCCATTGACTTTTTACTTCCTCCACCATCACTCCCCATTCCAAACTTCCTGATATAGCGCCTGGTTCACAGCCACTGCTTTGTGACTCTTGATACTGTTTCCATTCTATGGGGTTAAGACCTCACCATAGCTTACAAGGCCACACTGTGTGCCCTGCCCACTGCTCTGATTGTTCTTCTCTGCCTAATGTACCTTCAGTGCCAGTCTTGTTGGGCATTAGGGACGTTGCACATCCCCCTTTTAAATCTTTTCTAGGATTTATCAACCTCAGCACCATTGGCTCTTGGGGCCATATAATTCTGTGTTGTAGGGGCCGTCATATACATTATGGAATGTTTGGCAGTGTCCTTGATTTCTACCAAGTAGATATCAGTAACATCCACCCTTGGCCAGAATCCTGGAGAGAGTAGCTGTTCCCTTCTCCAGGGGGTCTTCTCAACCGAGGGACTGAACCCAGGTCTCCCACATTTCAGGTGGATTCTTTACTGACTGAACCACAAGGGAAGCCCAAGAATACTAGAGTGGGTAGCCTATCCCTTCTCCAGTGTATCTTCCCAGGGTCTCCTGCATTGCAGGCTGATTCTTTACCAACTGAACTATGAGGGAAGTCCTACCACCCTTGCTAAGCTGTGACAACTAAAAATGTCTCCAGACATGGTTGAATGTCTCCTGGGTGGCAAACTCACTCCTGACTGAGAGCCACTACTCTATCTGAAATCCTTGGCCCCAGCCATCCTCTTACACAAGGGAACATTGTGTGTGTGTGCTTAGCTCAGTCATGTCCAACTCTTGCAACCCCATAGACTGTAGCCTGCCAGGCTCCTCTGTCCATGGGATTTTCCAGGCAAGAATACTGGATTGGGTTGCCATTTTCATCTCCAGGGGGTTTTCCTGACCCAGGGATGGAACCCAGATCGCCTGCATTGTAGGCAGACTCTTTACCAGCTGAGCCATGAGGGAAGCCTGGGCGACATTAGAAAGACTTAACAACTGGTATTGTGTAGGCTGTGACCAATCAGAATATGTTCCGGCCCCTTGCAGTGGGGTGTATGGGAATGTAGTCAGTGCAAATGGGTTTAGATATCTAAAGTGCTGTGTGAGCACGTGCTATTCTCCTTGTCATTCCCACTGGCTCGCTTTTGGCCCAATTCAAGCATTTCAAAGCAGCCCCTCTATCTCGGTTATTCTTTACTGTTGCCCTCTGGTTGCTTCCACACAACACCATATCTGTCTTTGGTTGTGCCCACTTCTAAATTTATTCCCTTGTCAATTCCACCAAGGCAGTGGGTCAGGGTAGCCTAACTCCTGTAGCAAATAATGTCTACACCTCAGTGATTTTGCACAGTAAAGGAGTACCTTTTTTTTTCTTTCTTCAAATGGCACTTCCATGTGAATGATAGGGGTCACATCTTCCAGATACCCATTTTGTGACTCCTCCTTTTTCTGCTGAGACTTACCTGTAGGATCCTCTGCCTCTGGTGGACAGATACAGGAGGGCTAGAGAGTGAGGCTTTCATATGAAAGGTTTTCAATGGACCATCATTGGGAATGCCCAGTGTCACTTTTGCCTGAATTCTGCTGGTTAGTGCTCAGTCGCATGGCCACAGAGCTTCAAGGCAGGCTGGGAAATGGAGCCTCACTGTGCCTAGCAGAGGCAGGAAAGGGTGTGGTGGGCATCTGGTGCCGGGAGGCAGCGTGAGGAACTCTGCCCATGGCAAAAGTCATGAGGAAGGAGGCTCAGCATACGCAAAGGTGTGATCAAGCCTCAGGAAACCCCCTGTTCCTGAGCATCTACCCCCAAAACCAGAGTCTGCCTGCTTTACTGCTTTATGCTCTCACCTACACCTCTGATTTTACGGAGGGCTATCCCCCACCATCTCTCTCTGTAAAGGAGTTAACTTAGGACTCCAGATAATAAATCTCCTGGGTGTCTCAGGTCAAACCTCTCTGCTGGCAGACTAGCTTGTGTGACAGGATTATCCACACTCCTGCCACTATGCACATGATTGTTTACTACCTCTCAACCATAAACAGCACAGAGAGTTTGGAGTATTTTGAAAGTCTTAATTAGCATAGGGCTTTTCTCATTGTTGAGTCAATGATTGCCACCAGGCCTCCATATCCTTAGGCACCTGGGAGTATGTTAATCAATGTGATTGGAATGTAGAAAAAGAAATATAGTAGTTTTGACATTAGCAATACTAGACTTTTGAGTTAATGAATTTTCTCTTTTGTTATAGATCACTGTACTCCTCTTTCTTTGTTATAAATCACTGTGTCCTTGCTATGTAAAATGTAATCTTATCACTATTTTAAGACTAAGTAGATCTTAAGGGGAAACAAGTTTTCCAATGGGCTAACCTTTATCTATAGAAAGTAAGGTGGGGCCATAAAAATGTTATTGGTCTCCAGACCAGAAGATATTGTGAACAAATGTAAGACCCTTGTAAGAACAAAGATATACTGATAAGGGTTGGAGCAGCTGACCCTGCGTGACTCTGTTTCTTGCATTTATCTCTATGTATAACTAAAGTATAAAAGTGGACCTGAAAAATAAATGGGACCAGCTCCTAGAAAGACTGGTTTCCCCTGTGTGGTCTTTTCTCGTTCTTTTCTTTTCTGGCTGAATTCCCATCTGTAACGTGGAGGCTTGCCATATCTACTTACTTGCCCTGGCTACTAAGACCCATGCGAGAGGGAGCCCAAGGCGGGGCATCCTCCACTATTCAAGTGGGCGCCAGTGGCCTACGTAGATGGTGCAAATTCCTTGTCTTGGAGTTTTATTGGTTTTCCACGTAAACAAAGTTATTCAGCATCCTTTTTCCCATTTATTTTCTTACTACACTATTCTTTTCTAATCTCTCTTTTTATCTGTAATTAAATAAGTTCTTTCCTAGGATGCCAACTCTGTCCCTGCTTCGAATTACCCTGGATCCACCGGGGCTGGACCCCGGCAATCTGGTCAGCATCTTTGCAGATAGGCATTGCATCCTTGGGCACAGAACCTGCAAAAGTGTTGCACATGAGGTCTATAATGAATAAATACTGTTGAATGAATGAATGAATAAATGTACTTCAACTTATCTAAATCCTTCCTGAGTATGAAAATTGGAAAAGATTAACTTTTTTCCCTTGAGTGTCAGTGGCACTTATAAACATTATGTACTGAAAAGCTCATGGAAGGATAACTTGTAATAGAAGAGCACTTGTCTTGGCTATGCCAATGAGACCCAGCTAAGCCTTGGTAAGACCCTCTCTAGGGCATCAGTTTCCTACTCACCGAGGTGGCTCCTGAAGGGCAGAGGTACTGGGGGGCTTTGTTTCACATGTGATCTGCAGCGCAGGGCTGTTAACAAAACAGACCTGAGATAAGGGCTTCTAGGTTGATTATCTGACCAGCCAGTCCCCTCTGACTGTTAATTTCTCCAGGGTCTGGTCGGCTTGGAGGGAGGTACATTAAAAAGGATTCTTAGTCAGGAGGTTAGGAATGACTTCGTGGTTAAAACACAGGTTGTCTCCCCCACAACACCCTTCAAGGATTGGAAACAGCATAACCGAGGTATGGAGTTACCATTTCAGACTTTCTTCAGTCTTTAATGAAAATTGTTCAACTGATGTTATGGTTTATTTCAGAATTATAGGAAGCTTCTTGACAAGCCTTTTGTTATAACCTGGAGGTGGTTCATGTAGAGGGTTGCCAAATTGAGGGGAAAAAATACAGGATGTATATTACATGGTATATACTTACAGCAAGAAAATGATTTGTTGTTCATCTGAAATTCTAATCTAACTGGATGTGCTGTATTTCATCTGGTAACCTAATTCATGTAGACCCACAGCCTTGAGCATGGACTCTGCTGAGACTACCTGTCTCCAATTTACAATTCATCTGAACAATGTCAGAACTGACTGGGAACCTCCTAGACGTGTGAGCTCTCAGAGTATATGTCTTCTCTTTTCTTAACAGGTAAAATTTTTTACTTGATGATTGACTTGAACATTCATTCTTTAGCTTCTATTTCCATTTTCTGGACAGCTCATCTTGTCTTCTGTGTGTTCTGGCTAGTGGGTCAATTACTTTCCAGCCTTGAGTAGATGGGACTGTCTTGCCTCCCATTCGTCTTGCTTTCCACCTGACCAAAATTACTCACCCAAATCTTTAATGACTGTGTTTGCTTCTCCTTTATTAAAATTAGGGTTGACCTTAACATCTGTGAGCCATGTTCAGATTTAATTAAGATACACTTGGTTTGGTCCACAGCCACTTCTAAATTTTAATTAAACTGGACATATATTAAACTGAATTATTTGACAAGAAGTAAGGCATTTGATAAGAAATGTAATTATCTATGTTTGAAATGTTATGGTTTTATATTTTGAAATTCTGATTTTCAAAAGGAAGTCAAGTTTTAGCCTTGAATAAGCATTGATAAATGGGGCCATTTCTGGCACTGATTTTAATTCATATTAGTCTCTTCTCATTACTAGAACATATTCATTCATTCATGCATTCAACACTGAGAGTTTATTTGGT